>WWET01000071.1:748630-759851 GCA_011038615.1 Limnodynastes dumerilii | reverse complement strand
ACGGCGGGCGTACCTCTGCATCAGGCCCAATGCATCACCCGATAGTCTTCTTTTATTCTCTTTTTTATTTCATTTGGTGAAAAGATAGATGATTTAAGCTTTTGAGGAAAAAGGACAGCATTATTACTGGAACAACATATAAAAATGAAAAGAAGTTTTTTTTTTCTTGTTGAAGACATCCAGATAAAAACAGAGAGGAAAACAATTGCGGGATACAGGAAGGAGACCAAGAGGATAAAGATGGAAGACTATGAGACCAAAAAGTAACCTTCTATGACTTTTTCTATGACTCTTTCTTATATGTAAGGCAGGGTGTGGGAAAGTTGATACCAGTTTCTTTTGTTCCAATGTTGGACCACATGTGTTGGTAATGTTTGTGCAATAGTTATACAACTAAGCATGAAAACAACCTCCTAAACCTGTCTTGTTTAATTGGAAAAAGAGCTACAAAACACATGCATGGATTATAAGACATAATTCTATCTTGTGTCTGATAACCTCTTCCTCTGCAGAAATAGGAACAGTTGTCAACTTTGAGTAAATAAAGTTAGAATTCCCAATACAAAATATTCTTACTAACCTATAAAGCCATAAACAAGACTGCACCTGCATACATATCCTTACTTGCCTCAATATATATCTCAGCTCATTCTCTCTTCTACACTTCATAAATGCTCTGATTCCCGGTTACAGGACTTCTCCCGGGCTGCACCCACTATCTGGAATAACCTTCCTCGCCCATTAAGACTATCCTCTACACTCCAAAAGTTCAAGAGCTTCTTTTAAATCCCACCTCCTCAAACAAGCTTATTAGATTCTTCAACCTTCTTAAGCTTTATTTAACACATTGACAACCACTTTGCCTTTCTATTATATTATTAACACAAGCCTGCACACTCTCTCTTTCTTTTCTAAAATTCCCTCATCTCTGTTACTAACACTGCTGTGTGACTGGATCATACAGAACACTGAGCCCTTTATACCATACAACCTGGCTGATCCATTGTGTGATATAGTCCACTTGCCCTTATTTATCAAGCCCACTGTCCTATAGAGTGTAAGCTCTAGGATCCCCCCCCCTCCTCCATCGCCATAACCATTGGTGATACCACTGTCTCCTCATGCCCTCAAGTTCGCTGCATAGGTGTCATCCTTGACTCCTTACTTTCCTTTATACCACACCTCTGTGCCCTCTCTCATTCTTGTCGTTTCCACCTACGCAACATTGCACGCATCCGTCCCTTCCTCACTCTCTAGTCATATCACACCTCGACTACTGTAACCTCCTCTTCGTAGGTCTCTTGCTCACTTATCTTGTCACCCTTCATTCTATACTCAATGCTGCTTTCAGGCTTATCTTCGTCTCATGACGCTCTACCTCAGCCCCTTCTTTATGTCAAACCCTCCATTGACTTCCTGTCCGCTTCAGACATCCCTTTAAACTCTTTACCCTCAGCTTTAAGACCATCTCCTCATCCACTGTTCCCTAACTCTCTTCCCTCATCAACATGCACACCCCTTCCCGCCCTCTCCGTTCTGCTAACCAGCGCTGTCTGACCTCCTTACTGATCACCACATCTCACACCCGTATCCAGTGCTTCACCCTGCACTGGAATGACCTCCCTTCTTCAGTCAGACTCTCCCCCACATTGCAGGTCTTCAAGCCTTTACTCAAAACGCACCTGTTCAGGTTAGCCTACCCCTCCTCCACTTAACTTCCTCACTGCATCCGACATCTATCCCATCTTTTCCTTCTTCCCCCCTCTCCTCCGCTCACACCAGCAGTCCACTTCCTTCCCCCTCCTCATGTCTTCTGTAAGTTCATCTCTCCCACTTAGTGTGTTAGATAATGTGAGCAGGGCCTTTCATCCTAGTGTTGTTCCCTCCTCCACCACTCCCCCCTCACTTTGTAGCCTCTTGTCCCCTCTGCCACTCTTTTACCCCATCCCCACCTGGTGGCTCCCTTTCAACTACTTACTGTGCTCTATCCCCTCCTCCCTGATCTGCTAAGTTTGATACCTCGCATTTTGCCTTGCTTTCTGTGCTTGCTTCACTTTATTGTATTTTTGTGATATTTTTATATTTATATTGTATTTTATTATGTACTATGCTGTCCATCCCTACCCTGTTGTCTGTACTATATTTTGTACGGCGCTGCGGACACCTTGTGGCACCTTATAAATAAACGGTAATAATAATAACAATAAATAAACTAGTATTAAGGCAAAGAAACGGGAGAAACTATATAGCATTTATACGCCCCATTCCTGATTCCAAACAGGCAGAGAGAAATTAATTTACAAACCTGGAAGTGGAAGGATTTTATATTTACCCCGAGTTTACATACTGTTTTCAGAACTCATCCCTGTCTTTCTGCAGGTGAGCCTAATGCAGATTTCTGATTTCTCTTGGTTCACTTTATTGTTTTTCTGTGATATTGTTATAGTCATATTGTATTTAATATATACTATGCTGTCCATCCCTGCCCTGTATGTCTGTACTGTATTTTGTTGTATTTTGCACGGCACTGCGGACACCTTTTGATGCCTTATAAATAAACGATAATAATAATAATAATAATAATAATAATAGTTTGACTTCCTTATTCTTTGTCAGTGGTCATATGACTTCTATTCTCAGGGTTGGATTAACCTGCTAAGCAACCTTGGCAACCTGTCTAGGGCAGGGTTGCCGACTCTCCAGGAATATCCGTGAAACTCCCGAAATTTGGGCAGTTCTCTCGGTATCCCGGGAGAGCTAGAAAAGCTCCCGCAAGCCCCGACCAGTTATCAATTACTACTGTAATCCCTAGAGTTACTAGGGATGATGTCATCAAGCACCATGCATCCCATATAGCGCTAGAGATTACAGGAATGATTGGCAGGGGCGTGGCTTAATTACACTATTTGCATAAATCTTGTCATTAAGCTCCGCCCCTTGCAGCAATCTATGGCTTCCCTCTGGGCTCTCCCGGAGGGAAGCTTTGAAAAGTAGGCAACCCTGGTCTAGGGCCAACTGAGTGTTGGACAGCCTTCTGCTTCATGATATCTACAGGTGGTCTTGGTCATCAAGTGTTAATCGTCTTTCTGGATAGGCAACATGCAGAGCCGGTGTAAATCCTAGTCAGGATTTGTTCTTTCATGTCATTGCCAAGTAACTAAAGTCTTGTGCTATGCATAGGTGAGAGCAGCTGGGGGAACAGTTAGGAATGGGATAAGAAGACACAGGACAGGTAATATGTGTGGGTGTGCTTAATGGTCTGTAAGCTGGTTTTATTTGGTTTTCTAAATACACATAAGGCACAGAACATACAAAACTATTATTTAACACTGCATGGTTAAGAAACATAAGTTACAATTTGTGTCCAGGCAGCCTAAAATGGCTGCTCTTCTCCCCTTTTTTAATGTGCTTTTATGCAAAAGTGTTATTAATACCATGTAGAACCAGACGTTCAAGGCCAAGACATGTTGATAAGGCAGCTTGGTGGGAGCAGAGGGTACGTGACACTAAGATGCTAGCTTATACTGGACATATGTGGAATGTAGAAATTAGTTAGATAAGTAGTACCAATTAACTTGCTTAAAACATGATTATAACCTAATAAGGTAGGGAGTTCCGGCTGTTGTTGTCAGGGTATAAAAGACTTGGCACAAAGTCAGCTCGCTGGCTTCATACGGGGCTGATCTGACTTAATGCAGGAGTGATCTGGACTATGAACATAACTGATCTGAATAAGTGCAGGGGTGATCCGGGCTTTGTACGTAACTGACCTGAGTAAGCACAGAAGTACCGGCTGACCTTTTCCAGCTCGACAACAATCGAGATAGGGGCCCCTGGAAACCTGTTGATCATTATCAAGCAATAACTACCAGCTGAAGCTAAGTATTATTCGTGTATTTTGTTTAATTCTTTATTAAATACTATAATTTATAAGAATTGTCTTATGTGGTGTCATTTAACTCTGGGTATTTACTGAACCTTAAGTTCCAACGGGAACACAATTCCAGGCAGATAACATGTAAAATAATCTAAGGCTAGACATCTCACAGTGTCAGCTTTTAAGAGTAACTATTATCAGCTAAGGAGCAGGATTGTCCAAATGAAGGGGAATAGAGGATTGGAAGGGTACCCTATGGAACAGGAAGCATGTTGTGTTTGGATCAATGACATTGATTGGCAGGGTTTGTAAAGATTAGAATGTTTGATGGCTCTAGGAGTGCAGTGGGTGGGGTCTATGTAGGTAGTATGGGTGTATGTCTCAAGATTTAGCTAAAGGCCTGAAGTGGTCAAAGACTGTTTTGTCAAATGAGGAATGATTTGCGGAGGATTTAAATTCCAGTCAATAGACTCATGTATTCCTAAAGTTTTCATATAAAGAGATGACCATAGATTTGATGTCATCCATAGACATATAAAGGTCTATCTTGCCTAGCCAACCTAAGATCGTGGGAGGGTATTGGCTCCTCCATATGGTAAAAATAACTGTCCTGACTGCATTCATTAAGGTGAAAAGAAACTTACCTGTTTTATGTAGAGAGGGGGATAGGTGTCCAATTGAGTATTCAAAAGAGTTGATTATGTGAAATCTGCTCCCTTGAGGATGATTCAAGAAATTTGATGACCGAGGCCAAAAACCTCTGTAATACAGGGCAGTTTTTAGGATTTTTCGGTGACCTCTGCACTTTGGGAACTTTGTAAGGTAAGTTGAAAAATTTTGGCAAACACAGGGTTTTGCATGTCAAGCAAGGCTTTCTGCCTCTCCAATTAAATTGTCTGACAAGTTTTGGGATCTTTGTGTGCCATTGGGTGAGGATTCATTTGGGGCATATATGTAGAAGATGTAGTATTTATTAGGAGGAAAACAAGGGATAAGTCTAAAGGGAGTATAAACCTAATTATTTTATGTGGGAAAAAAAAAGAGAAAGTAAGCCCTCTGTAAGCCCTCAATTATCTGGGGCTGGACCGTGATATTTAGTCCTTCTGAAAAGTTAAGATATGTCACTGAAGATAGAAAACAGTAGAGAAAGTATCCCTCTAGTGGTTCACAGATCAATTAATATTCCGTATGATAATATATATTTTAGAGATTCTTTGGCTGCTTTCAGATTTTCTAAATGTTGTGCGCAGTAAGTAAATATTATTCAATGCCTTAGTGTATAGCTTATTATGGGGCTTGTGTATAGCATCGTCCATATGTATACATGCTAGGAAGATTCCTTATTCAGAGTCAGCTGTGTGTTACAAACGTTGTATAGTCACAAAAACAATATTAGGTCACTTAGCCTCAGAGTATCACTTGGAAATACCTCCATTTAGGATACAGTTGTTCAGAGGCAGGCCTTACTGAATTTACTTATGATATGATATGCTATTACAGACAGTGCTTTTAAGCACCTCAGCCAGTAGCCCAGGTCCTAGGACATGACCTCTTTTTATTCTAGCACAGCAGCAAGGCAACTTAAAGCAGGTATATAATGGCATGGGAAACGGAGGGTTAAAAATTTAGCCCGGAGGCAGGTTAAACCCACTGGGTGGTCCCACTCATTTTGGTTAGCTGATTGGTGGTAGCTGTTACTGGGGGGAGTTAGAGTTATGGAGTATATAGGCAGCTGAGAGGAGGAGCTTACACCTTCGCCCACCCTCCCTTATGGTTGATGTTTTCTTGATTTAGCGGCGAACAGCTACATTGTTGACTTTAATGTTGTGTTTAACTGTGTTTTTTATTAGGTTTGGCGCAGGTGGAGGTTGAGCCGTAGCGGCAGGCGGAGCCTTTAAGTTATATTTGGTCGAATCCTAGGATCGGCCTTGAGCTGAGCATCGCCCTAGGCGGGTGTCCTCTTTTATTATGATCGTGATAGCTGGAGTAAGGAGTAAAAGCGCCTTAAGGTTATTGGCTCCTGGGACAAATCGGTAGTCCCGTTTTATGCATTTCAATGATTTTATATGGTTTATTGCTTATGATTCTTCTTGACATTTTATTGCTTATCATTTATTATTACAATGTATCTGATTCAAATTGGCCCCCATCAATTGGTTAGGATAGTCAAATTTTAAAGTTAATAAAGATATTCAAATAAAGAAAAATTGATATTCAATAAAAAATGTTTAGACCCAAAATGAAGTTGTTGTGTGTTTATTTGTGTTTAAGGGTTTTTGGTGGGTGCGATCGCCGGATGAGTACTCAACCATGTGGAGTCTCCAAACAGCGGGAGGTGTCGGACCTTCACCCCTCACCTCCCAACAAGTCAAGAGGGCCGTGCCAGCAGATTTGGGGCCAAATCTAGATGAGGATCACCACCTAAGGCAGGATAAATGCAGGATGTGTAATGGGAGCTGCAGTGGAACGCGTCTCACTCCATCTTGCAGCAAGCCCCGCCCCAAAACTATTAACTATTTAACTATGTATAAATACTTTGAAATACTATGAAAAAACAAACAAAAAATAAAATCAGATTCAGAAACCTTGTTGTTTAGATTAAGTTAAGTTTATGGGTAAATAAAATGTTTGTTACATTTGTGTATAGAAAACGAAAATATAAATTTGAATAACATAAGTTTTCTATATATTACATCACAAGTATAAATTTAATATGGATTAAAGTTAGCATTTACTGGCTTTATTCAGACCTAATAACGACAGCCAATTTATGTACGTGGCATGCCTAAATCTGGCTGTGGGGACGCACTGTGCATGCATGCGGCAGATGTAACGCATCACAAAACTGATCATTCGTAACTTGTTCGTAACTCCGTACGATAGTGCCATCCCTATGTAAGCTGAATATACACATTGTGAAAGGAGGGAGGCATATAAATTGTACAGTGTGGGCTGAGTTAACCACTTATGTGCGACAAGGCGATACGTACGACCAGAGATATGCGATGAAAAGTTAAGGTAGGGTTATAAATACATAGATCAGCTAAGTTACATGCGAGCGAGGAGAGTGCCAGGGGGAGTGCGTTAAACTTAGTAGTGCGCATCTTGGGCATGCTTGCGTACACAAAACCGCCTTAAGTCTGGATCAGGCCCTATGGGCCGGATCCAGAACTACGTCCGTCTTCCATAGACGGACGTAGTTCAATAAACAGTAGCGAACAGCTACATTGTTGACTTTAATGTTGTGTTTAACTGTGTTTTTTATTAGGTTTGGCGCAGGTGGAGGTTGAGCCGTAGCGGCAGGCGGAGCCTTTAAGTTATATTTGGTCGAATCCTAGGATCGGCCTTGAGCTGAGCATCGCCCTAGGCGGGTGTCCTCTTTTATTATGATCGTGATAGCTGGAGTAAGGAGTAAAAGCGCCTTAAGGTTATTGGCTCCTGGGACAAATCGGTAGTCCCGTTTTATGCATTTCAATGATTTTATATGGTTTATTGCTTATGATTCTTCTTGACATTTTATTGCTTATCATTTATTATTACAATGTATCTGATTCAAATTGGCCCCCATCAATTGGTTAGGATAGTCAAATTTTAAAGTTAATAAAGATATTCAAATAAAGAAAAATTGATAGTCAATAAAAAATGTTTAGACCCAAAATGAAGTTGTTGTGTGTTTATTTGTGTTTAAGGGTTTTTGGTGGGTGCGATCGCCGGATGAGTACTCAACCATGTGGAGTTTAATAATGGACTGGGAGGGCAATTCCTTCATTATCCCCAGACTCTTATAGTCTCCTGTAAAAAAATAAATATGTTTCATACTGGCTATATGGTCTTCCTGACCTGGTAGAAAAAATTGATCCACATAAACCACTATGATAAAAAACTTTTTCCCCCATTTTCCTGTGGTATAGACAGTAATCAATGTCTAGTAATGCAGCATGGAATTCAATGTACCAACAACGTCCATTTAGTTGTAGTAGGCAGACTTTTCAGTAATGGTAGTGTGAATACTACTCAGATTTTTTAAAATAATAACAGTACTAAAAAAATTATAATAATGGAAATAAAGGGATATCTAATTCAAAGAACATTAATCCTTCGGGACTATGGCGTGTTGATTGGAAATACACAGAATATTATCTCAAAAATCCCTTACAAGAATCTGTCAGTTCTACTAATTCTACTACAGACACCTTGAGAGACCTAGGGGTTATCCCTAAAGTAAGACCCTCTCCGGAGAGTCACAGATTTTTCAGTTGTACTTAATAATCGCCCTTCAGAATTGGTACCAATCTTTGCCCATGTATTCCCGAAATTAAATAATGTTACGGTACTGGTATCCTGCTTCTCGGGGCGTGGAGTTTAACTGGGGCCTGGTCTTTACTAGAGCCCCTGATGGTGGAGATAGTCTGGGCTGTAGAATCTAGCAGGTCACAGCCCCCAGTAGGCGGTAACAATCCCTAGCAGTAGGTGGCTCAGTAGTAAGTAGTGCAGAAGTGGAAGCACAGGATAGACTAGTACAAGACTGGAAAGCGGGTAGTGCAGCACCAGGACAGGACAGAGCAGGTCCTTAAGTACTGGAGTACCAGAGAGTACAAGACTGGAGTGCGAATGTAGAAGCACAGATACTGCACTGTGTTGACCAGCAAGCTGGCGTGCAGGTGAGTGAGCAAGGTATGAATAGAGAGACTGCACTGTATTGCCCAGGCAAGCTGGCGTGCAGGTGAGTGAGCAAGGAAGTACAGAGGTAAGTACTAGGTAACATAAAGTACAGCCAGGCAGACTGATTGGTAAAGGTTGGAGACCAGGTAAGTAATAACATAGGACCAGATTCATAGATGCATGTTTACTATGTGCGCGTTTTTCCGCATGCACGTATCAAGGCAAGGCCCATGACACTCCCCTAGTACGGCCGTTTTTTTTCGGTTACCTATGCCTCCATACGGCACCATTAACTCTACGTGTGTACTTACGCACATATGTTTCTTCCGTACGTGCGTAACTTACTAACCACACCCTCAAAAGCCCATTTAAATGCCCCCCCCGCGCACTTTCACGTAACTTCGAACATACAGAAAAAACCACGCCTCTCCGTACGTATGTCCCTAAGTGCAATTCACAAGTCCATGTCTAAACTACTTACATGCATAAATACTACGTAATTTGCGTGGAAAAAGTTACTACTCATGCTCAGTTAATCCACTCCTAAAAATACGCACGCAATCCGCCGCAAAAATGTATCTGTGAATACTTCCCATAAAATGTAGCCAGGTAGCCTGACAGGTAAAGGTTGCAGACCAGGTAAGTATAAAGTAACGTAAAGTATACAGAGGAACAGAAGTACTAACAGAGAGACTGGACAAACTGACAGGTGGAAGTAATCAGAGTAGTGCAGATTGCAACACAGAACACAGATAATTAACACAGTATCAGAATGAGACTGGATATAGACAGACAATATAATCAATGGGGTAAATCCAGAACTACGGTCCCGTTCCATTTCAACGCGTAGCGTATTTACGCGCTCATAATTACTATGCACTTCCCTTGTCACTCCCCTCGGTCAGACGTAGTTACGCTTTCCAAACCCTACCTTAACTTTTCTAAGCGTAACTTCTGACGGCCGTAATGGCAGAACGTACTTACGCACCTAAGCACGCCCATACTGTACGATTAAAATGCAAACCCCGCCTACATTTCGTAACTGCATTGTACTTACGGCTTTCGTAATATAGGCACGCCCCCCTCGAACATTGTTTTGCTACTGTTACGTGAAAGGCCCTTACGCTTAGAGTTATGTTCCGTTACGTAGCGTATCATCTGCCGAGCGCATGCTCAGAACTTACAAAATAGCGTTTTTACATCTCCACCAGGCTTAAATACGCTTAAAAACATTGTTCTGGATCAGCCCCAATGAAACTAGGGCTAGCACACAACTAACAGCAGGAAAAACTCACTCACACCAGGTAACAACAATGGAGAAAAGGCAGGAGTCCAGGGCACAAAACAGAGACATGGCAGGGAAAAGACAGGGCACACAGAATCAAAGATTGAATATAAATTCATAACAGGAACACGGACAGGAAGACTAGAAGCTAGAAACTTAAAGCTATCACTGGTAAGGGTCTGACCGCTATTTAAGGGGAAAGCCACATCCCCATTGGCTGCTGAACACACACAGCCAAATCCTCAACTAGGGAATCCCAGCTGTGAGGTAATCAGCTATGATCCCTAGCAAGAAGGAATGCTGCAGGGGAAAAATGAATCAGAGTACCCTGCAACAGTACAATGACAACATTAAACGCGGCTGCCATACTGCAGAGTGTAAAAAATACAAAAAGGCCAACGGACACAGTGGAAGAATAGGTAGTAAGAGGATCCCATAAAAACTCAAATCTCTTTAAGAGCTGAAATGATAAATGTACCATATTTCCCCATGTATAAGATGCACCTGAATTTTGGGGCCCAAAATTTGAAGAAAAAAAAAGTTATTTTACTCAAGTTGTAATCATTTAGCCTTATTGCCTCCTCTTTGTGTCCAGCCAGTCTTATTTCCCCCTCTATTTGTGTCCAGCCAGTCTTATTGCCCCCTCTTTTAGTGTCCAGCCAGTCTTACTGCCCCTTCTTTTAGTATCCAGCCAGTCTTAATGCCCCTTCTTTTAGTGTCCATCCAGTCTTATTGCCCCCTCTATTTATGTCCAGCCAGTATTATTGCCCCCTCTTTTAGTGCCCAGCTAATGTGTATCCACCCAGCTTTTGTTCCCCCTCCATGTCCATCCTTCACATCCATCCATTCCAATCACATCGCAGCACACTTACCTTTGCTTTCCCTCCGGCTCTCTCCCCCGCGGCGCACCCTGCAGAATGACGCTGATGTGACCTTAGGTCACGCTAGCGTCATTTGCAGAGCGCGATTTTGAGGGAGAGAGCCGGAGGGAGAGCAAAGGTAAGTGTGCTGTGTGGACATCACTCAGTTTTGCTCCTAATTCAGATCCTAAATTATTTGAATTATTTATAGATCTTAATAAATAAATACTTGCTCTTTGTAGGAAAAAGTTTTTTTCTATAACTATACACTCAGACGTAAATTGTTGTTTCCATTGAACTTCCTGATGGTAATAATCCTGATTTTGAATTTGATTCAGATGATCTTGAGTGTATTGATATTTTAGAGAACTTGGATACCTTCACAGGTTGTAACATTAAGGATGTTAAAACTTCTTCTATGCCTCATTTTAAAAAACCTAAATCCAAATCTATGGATATTTTCTATAATGTTACACCTGACAACTTTAAGAAATTATGTAAAAATTGTGGTCATTTAGGTAAGGGTAATCTTTCCCT
>WWET01000071.1:701483-716985 GCA_011038615.1 Limnodynastes dumerilii | reverse complement strand
CATTTTTTTGTCGCCAGCCCTAGCCCCCCCCCCCAGCATCCCCTTCATGTGTCTCCAGGCTCTCCACCCCAATACTCCCATCATGTATCTCCAGTCTCTCCCCCCACAATACTCCCATCATGTGTCTCCAGTCTCCCCCCCAAATACTCCCATCATTTGCCACCAGCCCCCTAAGTTTACCATCACGCGCCACCAGCCCTCCACAGAAGTCCCATAATTTACTTACCTCACCTCTTCCTCCGCGGCGCGCGCTCCCTCCTCCTCGTCATCTGGCAGTCTGACAGTGCTGCACCACATGTGATGATGTCACACGTCGTGACATCATCGCCCAAAGTGCCGCGGGCCCGGACCTTCAGAATGGTAATGCAGAGGTCTGATATGCAAGGCATTCAGACCTCTGCTAACAAAGATTTTTCACTAGAGACCTGGGCAGGACAAAGAGGAGGCCTGCGGCTATCCTGGGCCCCGGGACATTAGGCCCGGCTGTCCCATCCTGATGGTGGCCCTGGTGACTGCAGCCTTGTCACAATATTGGCTGATCAACCTTGCAGCCTTGTCTCCCTTTTGACTGATCACCCCTGCCTATGTGCATGACTACTGTCTGTGTGTGACACTGAATGATACATGAATCCCTCACACTGTCACTTGATGTAAAACATTTGGGGCAACTTGCTCCCTTGTTATGATAACTGCCCTGTGGTGAGATTCCTCTTCTATGTCTGCCTAGCCAACAAGCCAATGAAGCCACGTCCCTTTTCAAGTTAATTATTTTCTTTCTTTTTTATTAAATAATCATTTTGGGGGTGTTTCTGTGCTACCAGAAACCCCTGAAGGGTGGGCCACTGGGTCCCTAACAATCTAGCTGTGATCTTTCTTACCTTGTGTGTAGCTCCAGCAATGGCATATGAGGACTATTTCTTCAGCATGGCTGCAGGGGAGCTGCAAATAGGGTGGATTGGATTAAAGGTGAGTGCAGGGGGGGGGGTTGATCCATAGCAACTGTGTCACTATCATCCACTATAGTTGTAGCCCTGATATCACTCATCCCAGGCATTCTGTTCAGTTTTTGCACTCAGCTCAATAAAGTTGTAGTTGTGTAATAAAAAAAAATTCTCCACAAGCCTGCCTGTATGGTCAGCCCTCCATGATTGTCTGATCACAGTCATGTGATACTTCTTGTCAGAAGCAGGAAGCAGGAAATACAAAGCTCGAAAGATCTGATTTTGGTGGGAGGAACCGAGGCATGGCTCAGTTTGACTCAGAACTCCAAAGTTCGAATGTGTCGGATTTCGTGGCATCCAAACCGCTCATCATTAATGATAAATATCTTGTATCAATGTTGTTTTTGGTTACTATTAGTACATCATCAAATATAATTAAAAAAAAATCAATGTTCCTTAAATTACAAAAAAAAAATAAAAAATGTAATTATATGTAACAATAATGACGTGTCTCATGCGGCAGCAATATTATTACACTCTCAGATTGAGGTAAGTGTAATAGATCTTTATCTAAACCTGTTACTCTGGATATAATTTTTCCCCTTGATATTATACAGTGTTCAGTTTCATAGTATGAAAATATCATAACATGTAATAGTACTCACTGAAATAACCTTCCAGAAACAGTTCCAACATGTTAAAAAATAAGCCACCTGTCCCTTTCAGGGATTTTCTCTTATAGGTTATCTTAATTTAGGCCCCTGCAAATTACTACTTTCTGTAATGCACCTGTTTGTAGCCTTGAAACTGGTTAACTTCCATTTAAGGAAACATTGTTTTTATAAGCATATCTGGGAGTTCTGGTCTACAGATGGTCCTATGTGGTACTTCCTGGTGAGGTGGCTCAGATTAAAACACATGGTGGCTGATCCAGAGAATGACATAACATGCAAAAACTGATGGAAGTGTGAACCTCAGAAAAACGATCAGCAACTGCAAGGGGCTCGGGGGTTAACAACCTCTGTATGACAACAAACATACAGAGGTTTAATTCCCTAGCTCAACTCTAAAATACAGCTTCCAAATGCACTTACTTTGTCTGGACAATGAGTCTGATTTAACAGCCACATAGTAGAATGTCACTGACAGCCAGGATAGAACAGGGAATGATTGAATTTTCTCTCCACAGAACTGCATTAAACAAAGAAAAAAGCTATGATTACAAATTGATTATCATGGCCTTTCACAAAATATTGTGCAAAAAGTTCTATAATTCTTTTCTTCTAAACTCTAATCTAATCTGCGTTCTGCATCTTGATGTTGTATGTACTATATACCAGGGTTGCCGACTTTTGACAGCTTCCCTCCGGGAGATCCCAAAGGGAAACTAGAAATGCTGGTGGTGTGGGGCTTAATGACGCGATTTATGCAAACGCGTAATTAAGCCCCGCCCCCTGACTCATACTTACCCGGTTTTTACCAGAAATAGTGATCGGGACGAGGCTTGATGGCACAAATTGCGTCATCAAGTCGCTCCCTGGCCCTAGCAACACTAGTATACTAGTTTGCTAGGCAGGGGGGCAGGACTTGAGGCCGTGATTTCCATGAAACCACGGGCCTCAAGTCTCTTGCGGGAAATTTGCAGGCTCTCCCGGGATACAGTATTAAAGTAATGAATGCCTTGCATCTCTTGGTGGGAAATTTGCAGGCTCTCCCGGGATACCGGGAGAACTGCCCGAATTTCGGGAGTCTCCCGGACATTCCGGGAGAGTCGGCAACCCTGCTATATACAATATGCTGCAACTGAAATGATAAATGTCACTGCTTTTCCTCTGTATCAAGCCTGGTTAACCTGTGGCTTACCATGTATTGTGCTTTGTGCATGATGGGAATGGTAGTTTCACAACAACTTGAGAGCCGCAAGTACCTGCGCGCCCCATCATCTCCGGGACTGGTTGGCACCACATACCTCTCCTCCCAGGACCAATAATCCTGGCTGAAGAGGGAGGGGCTGCAGGGGCCTCTTGTGACTCTCTGCACTGATTTGCTGAAGAGGTCACCTATCAATCTTGACAGGTGGCATGTACAGCTAGCTAATTCACTGGCTTTGTGTGGCACCCTCACCTCCTGGTTGGAGTTTCCCCACCTGTCTGACTCCATAATTGCTTGCAAGTATAGAAGTAACATAGTCATATAAGCAGTATTAAAGTAATGAATGCCTTGCATCTCTTGCATTACTGTATTTACTGCTGAACTTTACGACAATTATGGAGACAGACAGATGGGAAACTCCGGCTAGGAGGTGTAGGTAAAGGTTCTATAATGGAAAATGGCCACACATTACTCATAAATAGTTTGAAGAGTCAAATGATTAAATTACTGCACCCTAGAATTTCTAGAGTGATTATTGGGTGTTACAGAAATCCATCTTACCCACACGCTAGTGCGATAATTGGCCCACTCTCCCCATAATTGGATGATCGGCACAATAATCACAATAATGTAGTTTGTGGCCAGCTTTAGAAGTGGAACTAGTGAGTTGTGGGTCCAGGTGCAAAAACTATGCTTTGGCCCTGATGATATCCCAGGTAACCCGGTGGGGAACTTTGGCGGTGCGGTGATAAAGGCTGTGGGCCCTTGTATCAGCATGAGCCCCGGTGCCACTGCACCTGTTGCACCAATGGTAGTTCCGCCCCTGTCTATAATATTGTTTAAATACAAATCGCATTTACATATCTCCGAATGTTCCCGATTGCAGCTGGACTGTCCTGCTTTCGGGAGACAGTCCCACCCACTTGACACCTTGTTCTGAGAGCAGAGACTCTTGAGACAAAGATTTTTTTTGTGATGTTTTTTTCAATGAATTGAGCCCATATGGTGCCGTTGTACATGCGACTGGGCTTATTTTTTTTTTACTCATAAGCAGTATCGGTGATACAGGGCTCTTATGGGAGCCCTGTATGACCAAATCTGTTTCTGTGACGCTCACTGTCATTCATAGAAACAGATTTGGTCATATAGGGCTCCCATAGCAGCCTTGTATTACCAGCACTGCTTATATGGACACGTGACCGCCGGGAGAGGAATAGATAAAGCGGGAGCACCGTGGAGGAAGGAAGCAGAGAAAACAAGGTAAGAAAGAGACAATAATAAGAGGGGCAGAAATATGGAGGTTGGACAAGAGGGGCAGAAATATGGAGGCTGGACAATAAACGAGCAGAAATATGGAAGCTGTACATAGAAACAGGGGCAGATATATGTAGGCTGGACATAGAAACAGGGGAAGATATATAGAGGCTGGACAAGAAATAATGAGCAGACAATATGGAGACTGGGAATATAAACAGGGGCATATTTATGGAGACTGGGCATATAAAATGGGCCAGACATATGGATCTGGGCATAAAGTAAGGGACAGACACCTCTGGGTAGTGCAAGATACACCCACTTCCCTAGACAAACCCACTGGGTACAAGACTACCATGCCGCAAAAATTTTGTCCCAATTTCCAATTCTCAAATGTTGGGAGGTATACATTTAGCTATTTCTAAAAACTGTAGTATGCAACACACCAGTATAAACTCTTTGGATTTTGGATGTAAAGAATAAACAAATGCATAGTCTGCACTGCCACCATGTGGTAACTATTTGTAACTATTGGACATCATGGCACAACAAAAGCAGAAATTACAGGTAAAGGGCCACACTTTCCTATTACATACTAGAGAATGTCAGCTAGAATCTGATGGGTTGCTATGGGCAACATCACCACTTTTCCAAACCCACAGCTTAGTAAATCTGGCCCAAAACCTTGACTCAGTTGATTAGCTTATATTTCAGCACATATTTATAAGCACAATACTATACAATTGTTGCAATGTTACTGTGTAATTTAACCATGTAAATAGAAAGTTAAGTCACAATCAAATATTACTATGTATAAAAAGTTTTTCAAGTCAGATATGCTAGTGTTAAAATTAAATTAGTATATCCATCAGACATATGTGGATGATGTGGATGATCTCTCATGTGGAATTAAACACCCTGCACGTATGGAAAATGTATGGGGTGTGGATCAGGTCCTTAGATAGGAAAGTAACACCTGGGCAAAACTATTTTGATTCAGGGGAGTCATATTTCATCTGTTGTAAACAGTAATGTAGTTGAAAGGTGATGTTTTCCAGCACAAGTGTAAATAACAGTGTGAAAGTGAAGCTGGTAGGGCAGACAATATGGACAACTTGGTTTTGCCTCTCTTATCTGTGTGCAATAAGCAAAATCAAAGGATTTTCCCTGCATGCAGAAATTAAAATAATTTGACTTCCCATGAAATCAACTTGGTTTTGCATCTTATTTTCAAACTCTGAATCTGGTCCTTAATGTCCAACATAGGGATCTGCAGTATAATAAACCCATTTTGTTTGAAGAATCTGGTACGTAAAGACGTTGTTCATCTGGTAATCCTCTCCCACATTACTTAAACTGTCCCTCAGTCGATCAAATTCCTGTCCATTCCCTCATTTGTTTAATTTGAAAGCTCATTCAGTTTAATGCAGTATAGCAGGGGTGGCCAAGCTCGGGCCTCGTGAGCTACCAACGGTTCCTGTTTTCCAGGTCTCCTCAGATAGTCAAAGGTGAGATGATCACTACCAACTGTAGATTTTTTTGAATGTGTCAGTTAGTAATGAACACACCTGTGCTCCAACAAGGAGACCTGGAAGACATGGACCGTTGGTAGCTCACGAGGCCCGAGCTTGGCCACCCATGCAGTATAGTATAATACAGTTTAGTCATTGTACCATCTAGACCCTGTTTTGGATTTCTGCATCATACAGACCTTCGCCGGTCCATACACTGGAACCCTATAGTAATCCTCTCTTTACTATGCAGGCTCTGCACCTTCTTGAGGTTTCTACATACTAATGTATATTCTGAGCTCCTGTCCCATCTTGGTGTTCTTACCAACTTGCTGCCCACAGCAAGAGCCTATCCTTGTACAATATTGTTTACAAAACTCAGCCTTCCACCAATAATCACTACTTTGATAGCTTTCTGTGTTTCTTCATACTGATGCCATAGATTTTGTTCTGCCATGCCACCCAGTGTTACTACTATAACACTAGCGTAACATCTGGAGGGCGCATGCAGTCAAATCAGACCACTTACGCACTTTGCGTGCTTTAGTGGCTTGACGTACGCCTGTGTGGATTCGGCCCTAAAAATTATTCTATGCGATCGACAAAATAATGACCACCTACACTACAAAATAAATATGGGACAACAATTACAGTAAGGACTGACCCTGTTTCAAAGGTTTTTTTTAGGTGTCCAATAACATCTTATAGTACATATTCATAATATATTATAAAAGTCCAGAGACATGGGTGAGAATGGGGGTGTTATAACGTTCAGATCCCCCTGATATTGGCATTAACAAATTAATTGGCAACTGAGGTGCTAGGATTAAAAATAGACCCCTCTATAATTGATACAAATAGCAAAAAAAACAGCATTATCATTTTGAAGCACAACATTTATTATGAAAATATATGGATGTACTCCTGTTTGGGGAACATGGTTTGATTCCAAAGATAAAACCCCCCAAAAAATAAAATAAAAATAAAAGTCACTGCGGTTCTGTGCTGGTGAGGTGGTATGTGCTTGTGTCTGCATCTGTACTCACAATTCTCCTGACACAGTTGCTCCTCCCAAATCTTCTACAGATGTTATGTGAGGATGTGGTTTCGGACCACCATGGCACATTGGGAGTACCCTTTTACCAACACAGACCTACCTATAAAATGTTATACACAATCTTCAACTGCATAAAGTAGGAATATCATTTTTTTAATCAAACAATTGCAATAGAAAGTAGTTTAGTGGTTATATAGATTAACTAATAATTTATAAGAATTAACAGAACAAGAATAAGCAGTACAAAATTACATTTTAAATCAAGAACTAATAAGAAATTGTGCATAAATGTGCTTAATTTTTAATTATAAATTATAAATAGTGCACATATCTGTAAATTAAAGTAGTGAAGTTACTGTTTAGATTATTTACTCCAAATAGGAGAAGAGCTTTGACCACAGAGTTAAACCTGAATATTGAGATTATGGACCTTAATACTACTTTCATATCTCTGTCCAGTAATATTGCTGTGTCAAACAAATCACCCCAGGGTTACAGACTCTGGGATGATCTCTTTCACACTGCAGGGTTGACCCGGGAAATTCCAAGACCCGGATCTGCCCTGGCAGTGTGATTGGTGGCGTGTGGGTCCCAGTGAGAGATTTTTTAGTATAACAATAGTAAACAAATCACTCCAATCAAATTTTTTTGTAGAGTCACACCTTTCACACTGACTGCCTTCACACTGACAAACCCAGGAATAGCCCTTCTTTTCACCTGGGTGCAGTTCCCAGGTCATTAGACCCAGGTTGAGGCCCCTAGAAGCTTTTACACTAAGACTTAGCATTTGCTTACCCTGGCAATTACCGGGGTTTTTGGTGTGATATGAAAGTTGTATAACATTTAATAGTGGTGTGTTCGTATCTCTGAAACATGCACAAGTGGGGCTGAGCACCTGGGTAATCACTCCCATCTCTATCATGGACTGCTGACAGAAATCCACCTTATAAAGTAAAAGTCTAGAATGATTGCCAGTTTGACTCCCCGCCTATACATTGTAATGCTAGCAACCCCACTGCTGAAAGCTGTTTAATGTGTCATTAGTCGGAAGTCTGGATAGAGTGATTTTTGTTGTGACTGGGTTCCGATACTTCTAGTTATCAGGAGTTTGGATATTCGGTACATAATTATTTGCTTTATATTCCAGGATATAATAAATAAACATGTGTACAAATTAATATCAGGATATTGAGTGACCTTCATTTGGTCAGGATCTGGTTTTGTTTTTATGGCACTAGCAACTGTGCTAAGTTCTAAGGTTGACAAAGCTAATTGTGATAAATTGCCAAAGTCTGGGAGCAGTAGTGCTACTAATGCTAATTTGTTATATAAGGATGACTTGTGACAAATAGCAAAGGTGCTGATTCTGGGGAGGAAGATGTTATTGTTGGTGCATGTATTCTAAACTGTGTAATCTAGGAGGTGTCAAAATGTGTGTTCCATTGTCACTGACACTGGTTTGGGCAAATCGCCTTCCCCTACATCTGATCAAGTCATAATGGGCCGTATTCAGGGCTCCGGCCGCAGTGCAATTGAGGCCGGAGTTTTGAGAAACTTGCTACTGCACATGCGCAGTCATTTTGTAACGTAATCTACGTTACTTCTTGCAACGTAGATTGCGTATACGCGGTCTTTAAAACTCCGGCATCGATTACATTGTGGCCGGAGCTCTGAATACGGCCCAATGTGTGGGGAACAGGGCAGAGAAAATGTTGGTTCAGTTGTATTTGAGACTGATACAGCCAAACTGCTCCAATCTGCGTTTAACCCAGTCAGAGAGATTTTGGAAAGGGATGGGCTGTGTCAAGAACCTGTTTGTTCCAATGATGTTGTAAGGGGTAACCTAGACTGTAAAGCTAAATACAATACAATATAAATAAAAGTGCTTCCAGCGCTAAAAATTAAGCTGCAGGGTGTTAAAAAAGTGGGCTACTACCAACCCCTGATGAAATAAAAATACCACTTTTGAAAAAGAGCCTCGATAGGCTCGAAACGCGTCAAGGGGTGAGCATACCTTCCAAGCCGACACTGCACACCACTCCGAAGCCAGATCCTAGGATAACATTTCCAGCTCAGAATCGGAAACCCGGCCCCTTTTTGAAGGGGACTTGTGTTTATCCCTATTCCAACAGGGACATCTGGTACGCAGGGGGTGTATAGTGGACTTGGTTTAGTTTATTTTAATGTTAGTGTATGTATTGTTTTAATAAATGTAACTATTATTGACATACTACTCCAATGGCTTCTTCTTTTTTTTCTCCCTATTTTCTTATACATGGGACGGAGGAATAAATCATCGAGGAGGGATACTTCTTACACAAAGAATCCTCTCCCCTGAAACTGCCTGCTTACTTATCCAGATAGTGATAGAGTGCTGTATTTATTTTATTTATTGTATGAGTATTAGCAAGCGCTAGGTATTTTAGAATTATTTTTATTAGACTGTAAAGCTGGCCATACACTGGAGCGATTCTAGGATAATCGCGTGAAATGGATCAATCTCTCCGAAAATGCACACAATTTTTTCTGCAGAGTGCCAAACGATATCGGTGCCATACTCTGCGGTAATTGTAAACTATAATTGCCCGCAAATGTGTGGAAAGCCCGATGTTTCAACCACTTTGATTGTTCGGAAAAAATTGCTTTTCTCCATACACCAGCTGATGAATTTGAGTTAACATCCGATTTTGAATACTCTATTTCCATAAGAGGCGTTCCTCACCATGCGGCTGAGCTTTTTTTTCAGGAAGTATTCGCAATAAACTTCCTGCACGCGCATATTCATAAGCATTAGAGGCATAACCGAGATGGATGAGCGTGCTGCTGCTCGTGGTGTCTTTGCTCTGACTCTGGTGGCCTTGTTGCAGCAAAAGGAGAGAAAACGAAGGATACGGCGTCGGCGTTGTTGGATGAAGGAATAGCTGAAAAAGAGAGAATCGTTCTCTCATATGTCCCTTGTACAGGAAATTCGGGAGAATAATCCTGATGATTTCCGAAACTTTCTGCGTATGGATGATGAGACCTTTCTGTATTTGTTGAATATCGTGACTCCATGCATTAAAAGACAGGACACAAAGATGCGGACTGCCATCACACCTGAGCAACGTCTAATGTTTTTTGATACTGGGAGGTCATTTGAGGTTCAGCTGCGCAATTTCAGCTCAAGCTTTGGGGAGAGTGATTCCAGAGACGTGCGAGGCATTGTATAAATGCCTGAAAGGGGAATATATAAAGGTATATCAAATGTGATTTCAAACACCAATGTTTCTATTTGCAAGACTTTTTTTCTCTGATTGTTAAATACTGCATGCATCTTGTTTACAAGTACAATATTTTGGATATAGCAGGTCCCAGCCAAAATGAAAACACTTGATAACAATTGATAACTTTTATGTTTAAAAATTGTAACAAGAAAACTTAACTTAGCTAAAACCTCTATATGCGTCCGAATAAGTGAAAACTTCCATAAAATGTATTATCGCTGGTACCTGACCCCTAAAAGACTTAGCTTAATCTTCCCCTCCACTTCTCCTGCATGCTGGCGTCACTTGCGGAGAGTAAGGCACCCTGTCTCATATATGGTGGTCCTGTCCGAAGGTTGTCGCCCTTTGGAAAGAGATTCACCATCTGATCTGCTCTGTTACAGGTGTTTCCATCCCACCCTCGCCCACCTATTCCCTGTTCCCCCGCACCATCCCGGATGCTCCTAAGAGTATTCGACTTCTGATAAAACACATTTTAAATGCCACCAAGTGCCAAATAGCTGCGCATTGGAAGCAGCTATATCCCCCCTCCCTCTCCTCCATTATTAAGGAAATTTGGCGCATATACAAATTAGAATATATTTCTAGCATTCTCAACAATAGTTCTAAACGCTTTTCTGGGGTATGGTCCCCCTGGCTCGCTCATTATCAGATTAACTCTGTTCTACCTGATTGACCGTTAACTTCACGCACCAAAACTTACACTACGATAGTTTCTCGCACAGGAGCGTATGGCCGCTTAGCCCGCCCTCCCACCCTCATTTAACTAGCTCCCCCCGCCCACCTACACTAACCTGAACGTAGGTACGCTGGGGGATGTCCCCTCCAGCGTCCCTACGGTGCTGCTACAGACGCCCGATCCACGATCCACGAGCCGTAGTAACGCCGGGCAACATCTGCCCGGCGCATGCGCAGATCGGCTGAAAAGCCGATCTTACGCTTACGCACACCGTCCTAGCGACGGCGGGCCTAGTTCAGGATCAGGCCCATCGAGAGTATTCATAGAAAATTCAGCCATTACTATCAAAAGCAACAGGCGCAGGAAACGCTGGTCAGACCTGAAAAGGAAAGAAAAGGCAAAGTTGAATAAGATCCAAAGAATTATAAAAAGTGAGTTTAAAACAGAAAAAACATATTATTACTTACCATGTAATGTTATTTCCCAGGTTGTCTTTATATAGCAAGAACCCCAAAACACCGTTGTTTAGCATGACTTTACATATAATGGTAGACATAATAATGATGTTATACATCTGACTTGTCATTTCAGGAAAGAATCTTTGATCCAGCGATAAAGGATCCATTAGTGGAAATATCATTACTGTTAAAAAAGGAACTTGTTCTCCAGATATTTAATATACAGCACATTATCCATAGCACATATTTAAAATTGCATTCCTTTACAGAAAAGGATTCTGCAGCTAGAAAAACATCCCTGTGACATGGAAAGTCCCCCTCTAGCCCCCCTTCCTCCAGCATACTTACATGTGTCAGAAGGCACTGAAAAGAGAAGTGAAGTTTGGGGACAGGAATTGGATAGAGGGAGGAGAGGCACAGTTTTACATTAGACTGAGGTGACATTACTGACTACTAACCTAAATGCCCTTATCACCTCAAAGGTAGGATCCCCCAAGGAAGTGTTAACTGGTCAGGATACCTAGTTTGTGTTCACGTTACAAAGCCTATGTATCAAGGCTGTGATAAAATATGGGACACGTGTCTTAGAGACACTGCAGTCTCTAAGGAGTATGGGACAGCCCAGTCTAATGGCTGTCCTGACAAAACAAAAACAGGGCCCTGACTGCACTACTAGAGAGAGTACATGGGAAGTAGACCCCTTAAAGGAATTAGTAGTTGCTGCTACAGACAATGGGTCCTTAAAGGACATTCCTGATGGAGAGGAATTAGCGCACGTGCAGCTGGATTCTGGGATAGTGAGGCCCTTTCAAGGTAATTCTATGTCTCTGGCCCAAGATCCAGTGTGGCAGGCCTCTAATGGTAAAGGAAAATGTATGGTTCTAACAGGTGTCTTCAACTGGGGACTGAGAGCTGTGCCCAGTCAGGTAAATGACCAGGGGAAAGAATGTCCTGCTATGCACCTAAGCATAATGTTGCTCCCCAAAGAAGTGTCCTATGACAGGGTAGAGAATGTGCATTTGGCCATTGTCTTGGCAATGCAGAAACTGCAGTCCTACCTGTATGGAAATACTTATGGTGCTCACAGATCACAATCCCCTCAGGTGGAGTTTGGCCCCCCAACAATATACTTTCACTGTACAGCATAAAAAGGGTTCTGATCACACCAATGCTGATGGTTTATCCAGAAGGGGCTATGTTGATGAGTAAGGTGAGCAGGACAAGCAGTCATGCAGGTGACTTGTACTCATGTCACCATTTTAGGAAGGGAAGATGTCAGGATAGAATCAAATATCATGTGTATAAATTAATATCAGGATATAGAGTGACCTTCATTTGGTCAGGATCTGGTTTTGTTTGATGGCACTTACTTGAATGTAGTGGGGCAGAACAAGTTATGGCTCTTGTTAGGTTACAGCCCTGTCGTAAATGGATCAGGATATTAGGGGTGGTTATAAAAGCCAGATCTCTGAAGAAGAGTCTCTGTTTCGAGAGGAGCAATTTTTGGCTTTAAAAGTGTAGTATAGATTCATAACTTTGTTAAGTTAATGGGATCTTTGAAGGAAGGACGTGTTCCCTATATTCTGCTAATCGCAGGCAGGGAAGATTTTTGCATAGGTCTTTCTGTGTTTTCCTCTTTATTTTATAAGAAACTGTTTTGCATGTTGTATGTCTATTTTGTTATTCTTTTGTAAATAAGCATTGTGATTCTTATCATATTAAATATCAAATAAATAAGTATAATATAATAATTTATTATAAATAAAAAAGTTAATGTCTCTGTGTTCTTACGGTTTCAAGTGTCAGACCAGCTTGATTATTAAACGCTACTGAAGGGTAATAGAAGTCATCATTCTAAGTTTATGATTATTCTGATAAAGCATAATTGTGTTAGGTTTGTGTAAAGGAAAACCTAAGACCTCCTGTGAATAGTCTTGGTGGTGGCAGCTCATTAGTAATAAGTCATATTTGGGGTGGATAAGGGGCATTAGTCATTGCAGAACAGACCAGGTGGCTGTTGTAATTAACCCCTTATGTCCTAGATACGTCATGAAAGCCTCAAGTGAGGTCTGGGTCGTGACATTCCGCATTAGCAAGTACAAAGTTATAAAACTCCAAAAATTAGAAACCACTGCATATAAAAGAAGACACATAACATGCACACATAGTGACAATTCCTGGGACAAATGTAATATTTCAGAACTAGGCTCTGTTCTTACAAAAATGTGGACAAGTGTGAAACGTATGAGAGAGATGTGACACAGGCCCAGCAGGGGGAGCCAGAGAGACGGAAGAGACTGGTGTTTTGGAAGGAGGAAGTGGAGAGAAAAATAACATACAGGAAGAGACAGGGGAGAGAGCAGATAACGCAGAAATAGCTTCATAAAGTTACAGACTACCATCAGAAAGTCTCTTCAGTGTTTCCACAGGCATGACCCGGTGACGAAGTGACCGCACCGAACAAGCAGCATGTCTCTACTCCTCACACTTCTTCTTTGTGGTAAGACTTGTTTCCCTCCCCCACTGGCTGAAACCTGTTTGTTGTGTGGATTGTGTTAGCGATGTGTGCGCGGGGGTCTCAGTAATTGTTACGGGCTTGTCGTGTGGGTGGTGTTGGTGTTGTGTATGTGTTGGTTGTGTTAGCGTTGTGTATTGTGTTAGCATAGTGTGTATTATGTTAGGGTTGTTTGTATTGTGTTAGCGTTGCTTGTATTGTGTTGAGCGTTGTGTGTTGGGTCTCAGTAATTGTGATAGGCTTATTTGTGTTAAAACCGTGGCTCGCTAGTCTTGTGGGACCACAAGATCCAGCATTCTATGGTGGACAGTTCTTGGGATTACACAATAGCTGCTGAGCCATAGGTTGCTTTTTCTAGTTTTGTAGGATCCACCTACATGACTACTGAATAAAACCCTGTGAGGTATAATAACAGACACTTTCACATAATGCACTGGGTAAATTTAACAACCAGAAACGTTTTATATGTTTTACTGACCATATTAATCACTAAAGCTATGGCCAGTGTTCCATATTATTTTAGTCCCTGATTATTCTGCCTTTTATAGTCTGTGCTAAGGAAAGCAGCTCTCTAAAATACTTGTAAAGATACCTCTACCTTTAAGTGAAATGTAATTGATTCCATTGTATAATTTTAGTTTGGTTTTGGGGAGTGGGTTTCGTTTTGACCAGTTGCTTAGTACTGATCTTCTTGTTGTGGGATCTGGATTTTTGTATATATATAACATTTAATTGTATAATAGTTGTCATATTGTTTTGTCCATGTCTATTGCTGTTTCACATAGGCAGAAACATTTTTAGGGGGAGCCAGCTAAAGTTTATTAGCAGTATAAACTTAATAATGATTTGAAAACAAGAACTGGGCCGCACAAGTACAAAATTAGTAGGATATGCTCAAAACCAAACACAAGAAACAAGGTGCTCCCCTGGACCCTATCTGAAAGCAGAGTATACAAAAAAACAGAAAAAGGGGGGTATAACCTGTATTCTCCCCACATAGGATCTCTTATAGGTGCACTCAAATATAATGAGTAGAGACAAAGGTGCTTTTAAAAAAAATGAAACTTTAATTAAACATAATTAAAAGTATATAGAAATGATGGGCGAACTTATAAAGAAAAAACACAAAAAACATCTGAAGGGCAGCTATGCTGCTCAAAAGTAAAAGCATAAAGTTGTAGAAAAATAACACATACCACCTGGGGATCACCGCACACTGACTCCTAAGGGAAGAATCCCTATAATGGATATAGTGGCCGCAAGGATGACAAAGCCTCGTTCTGGGCGAAACGCGCGTCGGGTGTTCAGTCTGGCAGCGTTCAAACATCCTACATCTGTGTGCACCTTGAATGATATCCTGCAATCTTCAGCTGCCAGTCTTGTGTTTTTCTCCAGCCGGGGGACGCCGCATGTTTTCTACAGCCAGAGTAGGGTAAGATACGGGCACTGGAAAGTGCGAAGCGTGTCCTTGCGGCCACTATATCCATTATAGGGATTCTTCCCTTAGGAGTCAGTGTGCGGTGATCCCCAGGTGGTATGTGTTATTTTTCTACAACTTTATGCTTTTACATTGGAGCAGCATAGCTGCCCTTCAGATGTTTTTTGTGTTTTTTCTTTATATGTTCGCCCATCATTTCTATATACTTTTAATTATGTTTAATTAAAGTTTCATTTTTTTTAAAGCACCTTTGTCTCTACTCATTACATTTGAGTGCACCTATAAGAGATCCTATGTGGGGGGAATACAGGTTATACCCTCCTTTTTTCTGTTTTTTGTATACTCTGCTTTCAGATAGGGTCCAGGGGAGCACCTTGTTTCTTGTGTTTGGTTTTGAGCATATCCTACTAATTTTGTACTTGTGCGGCCCAGTTTTCGTTTTGGTTTCTATTTCTATTATATACTGCTCAGTATTCTCTATCAGGACTATTTCTATTATATGCTGCTCAGTATT
>WWET01000071.1:677622-696579 GCA_011038615.1 Limnodynastes dumerilii | reverse complement strand
GGGCTCACACTTGAGATCTCGGCATTAGGCTCTGTAGAAGAGGACTTCAGCCGGACCCGATGCGATCGGACCGGAGAGACCCTACAGACCGGGACAAAGACCTGTCAATTAAAAGGAAGCAGCGGTCTGAACTACGGACCTAGGGCTGGATCCAAGAAAACCCTAAACTTTCTTGTATTTGGGACTGACTTGAGCAGGGAGCTGTGAGCACAATTTCTCTGGTGTATTACGCGTGCATAATATATATATGTGTGTGTATGTGTATGTGTGTATATATGTATGTGTATGTATTTCGTTACTGATGAATTTATTTGCTTGGCCAGGTCTTTAAACTAAATTAACAAGATTAGGCATGTCAAACTCAAAACTCCAGTTGGTTCAAACAATCAAATTCTAAGGTTGTGTGGGCCGCAATAATAAATAGTCTCATATGCAATTTTTTAAGCTTTATTATTTTTTTTATAATATAATTTTTATTGGAGTTTTGCACATTTACAAGAATATGAAATGCATCACATTAAGTTATATATTTAAGCTTTACAATTAGTCTTGTCCGTCACTCTTGCACAAAATAAGAAACAAGATAAGCTTTATTATTAAGAAAAAACGAAAATATTTTAATGTGTTTTTTTTCCCTTCTGTCCAGCTCCCCAGTCTTCTTCATCATGTCTATCCAGCGCCCAGTATCCTCCATCTTGTCTTTTCAGCTCCCAGTATCCCCCATCACGTCTCTAGCTCCTTATTATTCCCATCACGTGTCTCCTTCTCCCCGGTATTCCCCACTATGTCTTTTCAGCTCCTAGTATCCTCCATCATGTCTCTTCAACTACCAGTAAATCTCTCCAGATCCCCAGTATTCCCCATCATGTCTTTCTAGCTCCCAGTTTTCCCTGTTCATGTCTCCCAAGTATTCCCCATCATGGCTCTCTAGCCTCTCCAGTATTCCCCATCATGGCTCTCCAGCTCCCAGTAATTCTCATTCGTGTCTCTTCAGCCTCTCCAGTATTCCCCATCATGTCTCTTCAGCCTCTTCAGTATTCCCCATCATGTCTCTTCAGCCTCTCCAGTGTTCCCCTTTGTGTCCAGCCTACCTTTCTTACCTTCGATGCCTTATGTCTGTGTCTCTCCTCCACGGTGTATGCTATCTTCTCTGTGCTGCTGACATGACATATAATGTCATGTCAGCGTCGTTTATATAAAACAATTGTATAAAACAAATAATATTATATTATTTATGTTCCTGATGTCGGCTGATGCAGCATTTTATACAGGAAAGCTGAAAGGGAGGTTTGCTCTCAGCTGTTCTGAGTAACTGCCATGGTGGCTGGTAGCAGGTGAACCTCTTTAAACTACGATCACTGGCCTCGTATTTAAATGGGTCTGCATAAGAAATGTATTTAGGCTGCAAGTTTACCATGTCTGAACTATATGAATTACTGAACTAAACCGCTAGGACACTGAATCATAGCATTTAAGTAAAGAGAGAATTGTTCACAGGAGTCTAAGCTCAGCAGTGATTTAGAATAATAGTTCTAATTAAGTTAAGAGTAAGTAGTGAGAGAGTGAGTGATCTTACCGAAGTTGCTGTGTTTCATCTGTCTAGTGACTGAGTTCATGATGAGCTATCTTTGCTAGGTCTTTGCTATGTCTGTGTACAAGTGTAAGCAAGCTAAAATTTAACTTATCACAGCCCTCTAGAAATGAGCACAGAGTGTCAGACCAAAACATTGTGCGTTTAGGAGAATGGTAGTTAATATTGTAAGTCCCTAAACGGGTTTAACTTTTTATTTTCTGCAGCGTTTTCGCCCCTCTGTCTAGAATTGATGCCGAGTTGATTCAGCAGCAGGCTCCACCATCATATGGGCAACTGATTGCACAAGGAGCTATACCACCTGTGGATGACTTCCCCACTGAGAGTCCCAGTGATGTGAGTTTATTCACATGTTTGCTTATTTTTATGTGTATGAATCACGTATTGATTTAATGTTGTTTTGGATATTAGCCACACTCTCTTATAATTATCTAAGTGCATGTGATCATACATTTTTTGAGATTTTAGTTATAACATATTTTAATGAGTAAATTGGTGGATTGCGTTCTGGAACTTTGATTCTGTGTCTGCATGTTCAACCAAGGCCTTTTATTTTATAGTATGTGATATAGATATATAAAAAGTGCGTATTTTCCTTGTTAAGAAGATGAATCATCAAAAGAACGGAATACTAAGCTACAGCTGGGTGGTGGAAGGGTGATATTTCCAAAAAATACTTGACAAGGCTACAAACATCCGTTCCCACTGCGGAGCTCCTCGCTGCTGCTGCACTACTGGGAACTAAGCTTTTGAGGGATCAGAATCTGCCTTTTCTTAACTATTTGTTCTGTTGGTTGTGATCTACTGGTGGAGGCAATGAGACAGGGCCTGTGCTGGGGTGTTCAACAACCCCCTATAAACTAAAATTTTATGCCCTCCTGTTTAACAATTTAACATTTAACACCAGTAACCACCCTACATTACAGTATCCATGTGAGCATTATAAAATACTGAACACATTCTTTTAACAACAAAAAAATAAAGCAAATCCTAGTCTCTACTATACAATACAAACAGCTTCCTAGTCTCTGCTGTACAATTCCCAGTGCATCCAAGTGACTATACTAACCAGTGGTGGTGTAGACGTTTAAAAGTGGTGGTATAAAAATATAGAAATAACAGAAGTGAATGGAGATTTATAGCTTTTTTAGATCCAGAACTACTTTTGCCGTACGTTTCCTCGCGTAGCGTATTTACGCGTGCGTACCTTCTATACACTCCCCTGGTCACACCCCTTGAATGTACGTATTTAAGATACGCTTTCCAAACCCCACCTTAACTTTTAGCCATGTAACCGATGTGATCCGCTCACGTACGTATGGGCAACACGTATTTACACAGCTAAGTACGCCCATACTGTACACTTTAAATATAAACCCCCGCCTCCATAACGTATATCAGACGTATTTTAGACTCACGTAAAATTGGCACGCCCACACTTAAAGATTTACGTGACACATACGTGAATTGCCCATACGCTCTCATTTACGCTACGTTACTATGGTGCGCATGCGCAGTACTTACTAAAAGGCGGCTTTACGTCTCCGCCACGCGTAAATTCGCTCACAAGTGTTGTTCTGGATCTGGCCCATTATAGTAGTGACCCCAACCTATCTTTTTAAAACCTCTCATATAATGGCTTTACTCCTTTGTGTGTGAATGACGCTGATGTGACCAATGACACAATCACACTGAAGGAAGCTACTGTACTGTATGAGTCTCAGCGGACAATGGTCGTCCTCTGATGGGATGTACAGACTTTCTGCTGCTTCTGATAGGCAATGGTGCAGCAGTGCCAGAAAACCTTTACAGCCCAATGGAGGACAGCAGAGACTGAAAGCTGGAGATCATAATCAGCGTGTTGGTCAGGTCTGGCCGGGTGGTAAGCTAAAATAGCTGGGTGGGGCACCTGGGGAGAACACTGATACACACACACAAACAGTCTGAATTCTCGTAACCTGCAGTCAGAGCTATTATGGCTTTGACTGTTTGTTTGTTTGTTTTTTTAAATAGTACGCATTGCTCATCCGCTAAAACTCTGAATCTGGTCCTGGAAGAGCAGACAATGGGGCTGATTCAGAGCTGCACTTACACCTTGTTTTAGTTGCAGGTGTAGACCTGAACAATACCATGTTGAACTGCAATATGGTATTGTGACAGCAGAATTAGAATTAAGAGGTGGAGTATTTTGGCTCAACTTTATATATAAATTAAACCTAAAACTATGCAGTATTTGAGATCTATGTGCAAAAGTATTTTCTCTGCCTGCAAAAGAATTCCATTTAATTAGCACCCCTTACTTTATAAAATGGTTTAGCTGAGCTGTACACTTGTACCTGTTTTGCCCTTACTCCCAAACTCTGGATCAGCCCCAATGTATGATGGCAATCATCTAGAGCAGGGGTTCTCAACCCCGTCCTCAAGTACCACTAACGGTCCATGTTTTGTTGGTCTCCCTGCAATACCTGTGGAGCTTTCAGAATGTAACTGTCAGTTATGAGCACAACTCCAGCAAGGAGACTGAAAAAACTTGGACCGTTAGTGGTACTTGAGAGCCCCTGCTCTGGATGACTGCTGTCTGCCCATGTTAACCCTTTTCACAAATACTTGTCTCTAGAATGTGGCAAATCTTTTGCTAGATCCTATCATGGAGCATGAATGGGATCTGAGACCTTTTCTTCAAGCACATGGCATGCACGTTTTTCAAAAGCTATCCAGATATTCGCATTAGACTCTGGAATGTTCCAAATTTACATGTATTTCTAACTGTGGAAACCCCACCTCTTCACCCCTGGTTAGTGTTCAGATTCCTGAAGCATGAATTAATTTCTCAATTTATATTGTAATGTGATAATTGATATACTGCTAAATGCTATGTGGGTGCTGACTCTACTCAGTAACGTAATGTGTTGCGGATGCTAATTGCTGTACACAAGAAAGGTGCTAAGTGGCACTATCACATCACAGCTGACTAGACTGCCTATTTGCATAATGTAATATGAACTGCTAGCATCTTTGCAAGTGTACTGGCTACTGTCCATAGCAAGAGGTGTGTTCTGTCTTGTGAGACTAATCTGGAGGGTTTTTTTGATTTTAGATTATTAGGGGCATTTGTATATGCAGAAATATTAACACTTCAAAGATATTTATTTTATATATCCTGTGGTGCCTTATAATAATAATAGTTATTAATGAATTTGCTTCTAAGTAATCAATATAGTTTTGGATTCTGAAATGACTGTGCATAGTTCAGTTCTAAGCCTGCAGTAACTAATTATAGGGTAATTGGTGTTAGATAGTTGTTGGACAATTGTGTACAAGGTTGTCTGACCATTCTCATTTAAGGCTTAGGTGATCTGACTACCCCTCATTCCCTTTTAGTGAGGGTTTGTTTAAATTTACACTAATCATACCAAGTATTTTTAGTAATTACATCATTTTTTTTTTTAGGTTACTGCTTCATCTAACTAATTATAGCAATCTGCTTATTTTGTAACATGTCGAGCAGCATGTTAAGTTTACTCTTGACGTGCATGAATATGTGGTATTGTGAAGTTTTTGACTGAACTTTTTATTTTGTGTCAGATTCTTGATGAAATCGAGAAACTTGCAAACTTTTCTGAATATATGCAAGTGAGCGCAGTCTTCTATTGGAGAGGTTCACTACAATATAAGGCATGATAAGCAGATTACTATTTACAATAGTGAGAGCGAATGTTGAGTGGGTAGTGTGAAATTGGACAGGAAACTGGAGGCACCGAGGAATTGCTCACTTAATGTATGCAGATAAAAATGATAAATATAAACACCTACAGGAATCACTTGGAATAGCACACCCAAGGAGGAGGATTAATGAAAGACGTGCACACACACAGCCCCACACTGTCATTACTAATCATTTTAAGGTCTAAATGAAATTTTAAAAGATGTCAGTTGTTGCTAGAACACCTTGTACCTGTTCAAATGAATATCTAGTGGTTGCTGGATCTTTTCTATCTAGAGTTTGAAACCTTTTTCTTATGGTTCTTCAGCATGACAGAGGGTGTTTGCAGAGGTACAATGCCTAAATAATTGCAAAGCATCTCTCTCATTACATTATAGTCTTTATTAAACAATGATTTGTATTCCGTTCTGAGGGTACATGCATACTTCTGCTAGTGTTGTATATGATACACGCACAGCTCATACTCTTTCATATGTACATATAGGTCTTTGTATTTGTAGCAGTTTAAAACAGATTAGTGAGGTTGTTTCTGTGGAATTCCACTTTTATCATTGTGCATTATCCTAATCCATAGTGTGGAACAATATGGAGTCCCCCCTAATAAAGTCTAATAACACTAGGGTTTATACTACACTCCTGGCTGGTGAATACAGGGTAAGAAAGTGCAACAGAACAGATTTAAGTGACCTGTAGCTAGGTGTTGGGATACTAGTACTGGGAAACATGTTGTATGAATATAATATCATGCATTTTTGAGCATAAGTATTGCGAATATAAAGCCACACAATAAATATTCATGGATTGAATTAGGATGGGCGCGTTTGCCTCAGAGGACATGAGCAATGTGGTAACTTCCACCTGTGTTTGAGAAGCAGAGTTCGGCAGTTGACTAGCTTTTTGCTGACCTTTTCGTTGGTTGTCATAGTCGATTATACGCCAGGCCAAAGTACTTACTGTTTAGTCAAAAAAAAATGATGGCCAATTGTGGACAATCTGGTCTGTGCACTGAATTGATCCCGATATCCCTTATTGCTTTGCAATCATGCTATAACATATAGTAACTGTTCTGTAATTTATAGACATGGGTAATCTACATGAAATATAACTATTCCCCTCTGAAGCTGGCAGAGATCGGTTACCATAAAGGAGGGTTGGATTAGAACACTTAGATATTTTATGTTCTAAGTGTTCTTTATTCATAATCCATTATATTAATAAGTCTAGGACTTATGTGGGTGTTTTTAAACTGGTAGCTCCCAGTAGGTTCTCACCTGGGTCATTCTGATTACCCCATGTATGTAGAGTCTTGTGGTATCTGTGTTAAACCAAAAACAAGGTAGGAGAAGCAAAAAAGAAGTGGTAAGATTATTTTTGACAGATTTAATGCATATATGACAAAATACTTATGCTAGTTGTTCTTAAATATATAATACTTTTTTATTCTGTATAATAATCTTCATTTGTCTTAACTGAAGGGCTCGTTTATGGGGAATCTTCGCAGTCTGCTGCAGTTCTTAAATCAGACACCACCCCTTCCTGCTGGAGGACAAAACGAACAACTACCAAGACGACGTCCACCACGTCCTGTTAGGCGTCTCCTCCGTCGACTTCGAAGATGGGGGCTTCTTCCTCCACGTACACAGGGGACACAAACTGAGCCAGCTCAAGATCAGAGAACAGGAACTTCCCAGCTGGCATCCGAAGGCAGTGATCCCTCCTCAACTTCATTGCCAACAAAGACTCCTTTAGTTTCTCCCGAGTACTCTGTCTCCACAACTGAGCCTTCTGTAAATGCTCAGCATATCTGCCCAGCTGAGGATAGGAGTGGATTAATGATGGGAATGATCCAAGTGGTCAGGGACAGAATCTTTAATCCTCATGGTGGAGAAGATCTTTTGGGGGCAAGTAGCAACGAGAGGTTTGGGGAAGGTGAGGAGGAGCTAGAAAGACCGGAGGAAGAGGATGAAATGTTGTTGTTGCCACTGACTGAAAGTTTTGATAGTGATTCAGGAGATGTGAGATTGATTGTATGTTAGAACAGCTTTTGCTATTTTCTGTCTTTTTGGCCACACTAATAATACACAGCCCTAGTGTGCTTTGCTCTCAGGGTATCCACCCAAGCTTCTCATTCCCTACTATTAATGAGAACTAATTTACAACAGCCACATAACCATGGAGCAAATGTCTTAGCTAGAACAAACAATGGGGACAAGGGGAAGGTGGGGTCACATTGTGCCAATGATGGGATGAAATATTGACCTGGAACACAGTTCTAGGAGGTAGATGCACACCTATGAGTCTTACTGAAGGATACTTGGATACACTGCTCATGTAATAAATACAGCATAATCAAGGGGCTTTTGTTTGTTGTCACGTCCCTAGACAATAAAAAAAAATCTATTGTTTTTGGTAGATATAAAGGCCTAGGAGATGGGGAAAAGCTAGTTACTACGTTAATACAATGTATTCGTAAACTTTCAGTTGCCATGGACACAAAAAAAACACCCTGCGTGTTTTGCAGTTGTAGTTGTACGTTTTCAACTGCATAAGGAAGTTGCTAGACCTTATTCCACTCAGCTCAGCCTTCTCTCAGCATGGCACAATACATTTAAGGTAAAGCACAAGACACTCCGAAAAATAACACAACTGTTACATGCAGGTCTTCTATCACACTAATGCTAGTGATTAAAGCAGGAGCCCTGCCTATAACCTTGTCCAGTATCCTTCAATCCGTTACCCTGCAGACTTAGAGCTGTGCATTTAGTGCTGGACTTCCAGAGAAGTAGGTTTTTATAACAGATTTTTATTACATTTGATTGGAAAACTCAGTTAAGTTCATATATTATTGCAGAGCTTTGCAATAAAGTTTTCTTACACGTTTTGTTTGGCTTTTCTATATTCTGTAATGTCCATATTGTGAGTGATTATACATTGTGCCGGTTTGTTTTCACTTCATGCAATCTTCTTACATGAAAGCTGTTTTGACAATCAATGTTGTGAAATTTTTCCTACCCTTTCCCAACTCTAATCACTCTGTGAAGGAGTTGCCCTGAGCAGGTCTCCCAAAGTTGCTTTGGCAGAATTGAGATTAATCTTTTATTTTTTTATTGAAAAGATATTACTGAACGATTTTTTGATTCAGTGTTTAAGATGTATAGTTATAGCGATCCATACTAGATTTTTACAACATTCGGTCTGTCAAGCCTGGCCAACCTGTGGCTCTCCAGGTGTTCTGAAACTACAACTCCCAGAATGCTTTGCCATGTATCAGCTATACCTATGCAGTTGAAGCATGCTGGGATTCGTAGTTTCATAAAATATGGAGAGCCACAGATTTGCCAGGCCTGATATAAGTGGTTTTATGCATCTGTGCAATACTACACTTTTATGAATGACATGCATCAGAAAGAGGAGCCGCTATTTTAGAAAGAATGGGTTAATGATTGGTGTGAGTTCTTAAACTATGCTGACTAAATTATTTATTTTATGTGATTATGTAAAAAAAATAATAAATCTTTTAAAATCTATTTTGAAATCATCTTCATTGTCCATTCATTACTTCTCTGAAATTGTCTTTTAGATTAAAATGGAATAGTATCTTTCATTACATATATACACATACAAATTTCTACCGTCTGCAATCCTAATGTTTAACATTTTCGTTTAGATCTGCGCCATACATCAAGTGTGCCTTCTGCTGCATTTTTCATTCTACTATTACCATTATTCACATTCCATCTAAGTCAAATCCTATTTTTAATTATGTTATCAATCATATTTGCATCATAATTGCATTTCCACTGCCTACCTGTACAAATAATGTAATGTAAATCACTGGAGAATATTTTATTATAATTTATTATAATTTTATTATTTTCTAAAAGTGTCTTATTAAAGTCACACAAGTTGATTTCTGTGTCTCAGGAATGTAGAATACAGCATGTATAATTCCGCTTACATCAATAAGTAACACCTAGAAAACCAGTACATGAATAATAACTCAGGTTCAGGGACGGGGTGTGGCTGTTGCTGTTTAACGCCATATGAACTGGGAGCCCTGTGATTTGAATTGGTCAAACTAATGTGTTTAAATAGTGACATAATATGACTTGCATAATATGAGTTGGGCCATATATTATGGGTGTCTAATAATGGGCATTACTATTTTAAAATAAGACTAGCATATTCCATAAAGGGAACTAGATATAGCCCACTGACATTTCCAACTCAGTATTTCTTGGGTGCATTGTTAAATAGAATTTTCTGAGAACTCTTATAAAAAGTGGGGTAAATCCAGGGTATGCGCCTGCTACAGGGTATGAATATGAGGTGGACCTCAAAAGCAGCCACTACCTATGCCCTGACTGTTGTTACACTGCCTACCACTGCCTGGCTGTTTTTTTTGACTAGGTACCCTATCCCAATAGTGATTTGTGCTCTCCACAGATGGGCTGTGGTTATCTGAAGGGGAAGGTCAGGCTGGCAGAAGAGGAGAGTTAGGGGAAGATACAGGGGCTGATTAGGAGATGCACTTACACATTTTTTTTTTAGGTGCAAGTGTACAGCTCGGCTAAACCATGTTTCAAAGTAAAGGGTGTTAATTAATTTAAAATCTATTGCATGCAGGGAAAACATTTTAATTTTACACATAGAACTAAAATACTGCATAGCTTTATGTTCTATTAAATGGAGTTGAGCTAAGAAACTTTACCTCTTAATTTTAATTCTGGTTTTACAATATAAAGCTGCCTCCCCTTGGAATTCAACATGGTATTGCTCAGGTCTACGCTTGCACCTAAAAAAAATGGTGGAAGTGCATCTCTGAATCAGCCCCAATATCTGATACTGTTGGAGCAAATGGATTACTCATGGTGTCCACGCTGTCTGATCCGGAACCACTGGAAAATGCCGCTGCATAGAAAGAATAGGTAATGTCGGAACTCTGCTTTTGTAGCGGTGACCTATACCCATCAAACCCCTCAGAAAATGAAACTGAGCACAATAAAATCTCAGTGGATGGTGTTAGCAATAATTGATCAGTAGCATGATCCCAGGGGAGTCTTATATTGCACTGTGGTGCAAAAAGGAAAGGACTCCTGTAAAGGATTTTTAATTTAGATTTCAAATAGTAGTTCTATCTTTCTATAGGGAGGGGTGCAGGGGAAGACAGGCTGATTTAGCTTAGAAGCAACAACCTAAGAGTAAAAAGGCATAGCTGACAACTTTCCCTGATGAGTGGGTGATCTCCATAACTCCTTGAAGTGGATGCCAGTCTCCCCGATGCTGATTCATTTCAAGAAGTCATTGCAGTATGATGACAAGAGTTTAGAAACTGTATCCTATTTCACTGAATTGAGGCCTGTGGAGATGACCAATCATGGAGGCCAAGATGTAATCAATGACTGATAGTTTTCTAAGACAACATGACTTCTATAATGGAGACCAAAATGAAGAATAAGTTTGGTCTCTTAATCAGTTGCAGTGTCACCTAATTTTTATTTTTTTTTTAAGTTGAAAAAGTCAGTGAGCCCGATTCAATTAGGGAAAAATCATTCGCCGGCGTATTTTTAACGCATTTTTTTTTAAATTTACGGGCGATATTTTTTTTTCTTATTCAAACAATATATTCTAATGACATGCTTACTCTTTTGTATTATTAGTTGATGTAATGAGAATATTTTATAATAGATATAATGTTCTGAAACTATATTTATATTTTATTGTGTGTTTTTAATTCTAACATCGTTATCATTTAACCAGCATTGTATTAATGAAACCTAATTTATGCTACACACATGCTTCTAATCAGAAACCTATTTAATCATTTTCCAGGCTGAATTAAGAGCTTACTGATGAAATCAGAAAATGAAGAAATGCGTCAAAGTGTCCTGTTGATTTCCACTATCCAGTTAACTTTTTACCAAGTGACTAGCTATAGAGTGAAGAACTTATTACCAACTCGATCAGTCTGTGGGCACACCACTCATAATCTAGCGTACGGCACCCACTTTACCTGGAGTTTGTCAAGTCAGCAAATGACTACCAGGCAGGCAGTTAAGGACTTCAGGTAACACAAGGGCATATCCACTGTATTTGGAGTCCGGACGAGAGGCAGCCAGCCACACAGTGCACAGCAAAGATTATGGCAATCTGCTATACCTTTACAGACCTGACTCAGTGGAGTTTATATTGAATGTTTGCTAATTGATACCTGATGTCTGCCCGCTTTGCTCTAGTTTTATAATTTAACAGTAGTGTCTAATCAACATTACTTATAAATCATGCCTCGACTACTGTAATCTCCTACTCATAGGTCTCCCGCTCACCTGTCTTGCCCCCCTTCAATCCATACTCAATGCTGCTTCGAGGCTCATCTTCCTCTCATGCCGCTCTACCTCGGCCTCTCCTTTATGTCAAACCCTCCACTGGCTTCTTGTCTGCTTCAGACCTCTCTTTAAACTCCTTACCCTCACCTTTAAAACCATTTTCTCATCCACTGCTCCCTACCTCTCTTCCCTCATCAACATGCACATCCCTTCCTGCCCTCTTCATTCTGCTAAACCAGCACTGTCTGAACTCTTTACTGATCACCACATCTCCTGTGCTGTACCTCTGCACTGGAATGACCTTCCTTCTTCAGTCAGACTCTCCCCCACATTGCAGGTCTTCAAGCGTTCACTCAAAATGCACCTGTTGAGGCTAGCCTAACCCTCCTCCACTTAACATCCTCACTGCATCCTTCATTTATCCCTTCTCTTCTTTCCCCTCTCCTCTGCTCAAACCAGCAGTCTACTTCCTTCCTCTCCTTATGTCTTCTGTAAGTTCCTCCCTTCCACATAATGTGACATCATTATGGTCTAAATATACTCTGGGCCAGATTCATGGGCATGCTGATGCTTGTAGTTCTACACGCATCAGCATGCCCTGTCGGGGCACAAGACAGGGCATCGTTAAAAATCCACACCTCTCATAGGGGCAAATTTTTAATTAACGATATTGTTAAAAAAACGGCGTATTTTTAACGCGAAAAAATTATTGGATTGAAAAAAAAATTGCCCGTAATTTTGATAAAAAATAGCGTTAAAAATACACCGGCAAACGATTTTACCCTAATTGAATCGGACCCTCAGGCTGGCCAGGAACCTCCTGCATACAACAGGTCTGATCCAGAGTTTAGGAGTAAGGGTAAAACAGGTGCAAGTGTAGACCTGAACCAAACCATGTTGAACTGCAGAGGAAGACAAATTTAAACAGTGAGAATATAATTATAGTTGAGAGGTGCAGTTTCCTAGCTATACTCTTATTTACAGATTAAATATAAAGCTTTGTAATAGTATGTGAGTCCTATGTGCAAAAGCAAAGTATTTTCCCTGATGCAAAATAATTAAAATGCACACACATTGCAATCCCTGACCCCTATTTTAAAATTCCCAAGCTGCCCTCTCTTAATAAAGGGACAAGGGGCCTGATCCAGAGCTATGAAATTGGCCGATTTCGAGCGAGCGTACGACCGTTTTTTGCGTATTTTCGTACGAAATTTCGCACTGCGCATGCCCAGTATGACAGCTTCCGGTCGGCTGGATGACATGAGCGTATAGCGGTCGTATGGTGTGCGTATTTTTCGCTCGAGGGGCGTGCGTTTAATACGACGGTCGCCTGGGCACTCGTTTTACTACACGGAGGCGGGGATAGCCATTTAAATTGTACAGTATGGGCGTGCTAAGCCCGTACGCTCAGCGTATTATGTGCGAAAATTCGTACGGCCAACGGTAGTACCCAGTGTAGGGTATAGCCGCCGTAAGCAGGAACTTTACTATGGGAGTGTTAGGGGCGTGCATGTTTATTCGCACGGTCGAACGTACGCATTCGCCCGCCGTGCGAAATTTCGTAGCTCTGGATCAGGCCCAAGGGCACTTAGCTTACCCTTATGGTACAATTTACACACTTCACATCCGGCTGTTGGAAAGCACAAAGAAGCACTTCCAGTACAGAAGTCTGGATCTAAAGAATCCAGATTCTGACTGGAAGGGTAGCCTGTGCACATGAGCATGTATAGGAGCTGTGGATCCGCTAAACGTTCTATTCAGAGTCTAAATAGACTGTATTAAAAAAGAGCAGTCGTATAAATACCCGCATTTTGAGACGTAACAGCTCTGGCTGTGGACAACAGTGGCACAGCTTAAACAAAGTTAAGGCTGCTTTTTGTGTAAAATGTTTTTTAATGTTAAATAAAAATGTTTTTTTTTTTAAACTAATGTCCACCTCTGCGCAGATGTAAATTATAACCATCCCAAATATGACAGCTATAGGGCTAGTCCTACAAGCACAAGGATGCCAGGGCATGATGGCGCTTGGAGAACCACAAGCATCATCATGGCCTGCAATCCAGGGCCCGCTGTGGCCTGTAATGTCCCCATTAGTCATTGATTAAAAATAAAGGGTCGGCCCATTACAGTAAAAAAAAATGTATTACATTAAAAAAAAAAAAATACATAAAAACATACTTACCTGCTTGGAGGGGATCTTCATCTGTAAAGGTTTCCATCTTTCAAGATTTTATTCCAGGGGCAGTGGCTTGGCAAAATAATAAACCCCTAGTACTGACACCAATACATGTCCTGCTACAGGACATCCCACTGCTAACGACAGGCATGCTGGCACTGGGTTCTATTTATACCCTCTGTCAGCGTGGGAACATCAGAGGTTATAAATAGAAGCCAGTATGGAATCCCAATGGGCTCCTTTAAATATGAAGATCCCCTTCATGTAGGTAAGATTTTTTTTTTCTTAATTTTTTAATCCAATGAATTAAAATCCTTGGCTGTTGTGAGCATGCACAGTGCTGATTTTGGCTGGGCTTCCGACTTAAAAACATACTGAAACGAAGCTCAGAATCAGCCCCATAAAGTGCAATTGTGTTGTGATCGGAAAATGACCATTTGTGCATGACTGTAGATCCAGTCCAATATGAAGGATAGAAAATGTTTTTTTGTTTGTATGCAGGTTAATACTGATTAGCTGTATTTTTCCACTGTTTAGAGTTGTGCTAGGAAAGTCTCTGTAATCTCTCATGCATTTCACATTTGTTTCCTGCAGTTAAGCTTGGTTTTCCTGAAGGGCAGATTTGCAACTTTTTATGCTGAATCAGTCCTAGCAAGTGGTGCAATTTTTGAAGCGTTCCATCTTTGTTGCACTCTAATTTCCTCATCACTTTCAGAAAATAATGTATCCATTTTATAACCTAGTTTGGGCGTTTGTCTGAGATTTCAGTCGTACTTGAGCATGTTATTTTTATATTATTTGTTGCTTAATGGTCAGTTTCTATAAAGACCGCCCATTAAGCAAATAAAGTACCCATTGTATTGCTTGTGAAACACTAATGTCTACTCAGATCCAGAGATAAGAGCTCAGTGTGTATTCACGTGGGCAGAATGTGTTTCACATGGCTTTAGGACCGCGATCTTCTAATGACAACAGAATGTATGGCATTTAAATAGTTTGACGTCATTATGCCCATTATATATATGCCCATGAGTTCATAGGGCAAACGAGGATGAAAATGAGTCACACTTGTCATTTTAACAGTCCATGATTTTCAAGTAGACCGAAAATCGAAGTGACTCATGTTAGCTATTATAGGTGACAAATGCCGTTAGTACATACTATAATTATACAAATCCTACTATGTCTAGTATTATAAGCAGTCCTCAGATATATCTTTATAAATGCAATACTAGTGTTCTGCATTCCAGCAATGCTAAAGTTAATAGGAATTCAATAGGTTTGTCTACACAGCTGTGTCCTTCCCTGGCAGAGCACTTACCACCTGCACCCATAGGCACATCTGGGAAGCTGGGGGTGATTGTATACAAGAAAATAGTGAGGGGCGCTGAACAAGAGCATCACGTGGTCTGTAGAAAGGGAATCCCAGTGACATCACTACCTCATCTACATAAATCTCGTCCAGAGAGGGAGGGTCTCCCCAGCCCATGGTGTGTGTCTAATGGGGAATATTTAAGGGGACTGGGAGGGACAGAGCAGATGGAACTAAGCATCTGTCACAGAGAAGACCCAGGCAGAAGACAGAGCCAGGGGATAACACGGGAAAATCAGGTAGGAGTCACAGACAGTTACACATTATTAGGAGGATCCAGCTGGTTGGTCTTTGGATGGTTTGCTGTATGATCCACTAATCGCTAGTCTCGTAAATCCATCTGATTTATTACTTGAAGAGTATAATTTGATGCCGCAAGATTTATGATATACAAGCTATTGTCGAGTCAGAACTGATCAATTAAATTGTGCACAGTCTTTAACAATATTATACAAACGGTGATGTGTCTTTCACGTCAATCCAAATATGCAAGTATGGTAGGGAAGGGGTTAATATGTACAGGTTGCTGCTGCCAATGTGTGGTTAATCGTTAACCGGACAACTAAGGAAGTTTGATACATTTGTGTTTATCTGATATATTTTTCCATTGGTGTCATGGCTGTAGGTTTAGTACCATGGAAAGAGAGTTGGCACCTGCAAGTATTGCTAGGCATTGGAATGGCACTATATTGCAATGTCTGTGGCCATGATCGCTTATTACCTTGTAGGTCGGGAATGTGTTACTCGGCTTAGCACCCGTTACATAGCTCCAGCATAGAATAATTCAATGTATAAAGCTGCTTCATTATGTCTCCCCCCCATGAATGGTTCTGTGAATATGATTAGAATTTCAGAGATCTCTGAATGACAGAGGGCTCATTTTCATGTAGTTTGTAATAGTAAAGATGTCTGGTATGGAATGATTAACACATTTGTTCATGTAGCCAATATAACCTGTATGTCATGGATGGATGGTACACGCAGAGGACCCGAGTATTCAGTAACTTTTCTATGTCGCATGTATGTCTTTCCATCTCTTGCTGGGTATGGAGAACCCAGATGTTGAGACTAGGGACCACATTAATAACTGTGCTGCCAGTGCTACAGAGAGGATATATTTGTCACATGCACCAGGCACGTTGCTTTGGCATGTGCCCAACTTTATGATGATGGGGCCTTGGATTATGCATTATTCGTGGTGCTAACTACACCCTGGGGTAACAGCGTTTTCAATCCTAACTGTCAATATTTGACATCATAAAGGGTCGTAATCGTGGTACATTAACACCCAACTGGTTTCTGACACTTATATGCACCTAACATCTCCTGAGTGCGTTTGTGTTAATAATTTGCATGTAATTATTTTGCTCACTGAGACCAGAAAAGCAATCACGTTCATCTGCAGAAAGCATGCATAAAATCAGTTATTCGTGTTGGTTGATATATTATCTAATCTAACCAGTTTTTTTTTCTAGAAATAATAATCTTTTACAGGTTTTGCCCTTTTATATGTATCATTGACAGTGGATATTTGTAGTTCACTGTTTTATTACTTATATTCATTATATTTTTCTTAATAAGCAAAACCATTTGAAATTCACTGCATTTTAATATCCAAAGAAACAAATGTAGACACCCCAGTATTGGTAGGATTGGATTGGGGTAATCTCTGTTTGCCCTGATTACTGATTGGAGATCATCCTGGATTAGAAATGTCATTATATAACACTATGCTGCTAATAAACTATGAGAGGTACGTACAAGCTCCATCACATGGGTTTTTGAATGAGCAAATGAAAAAGTACTCAAATATATTTCAAATGTTGTTAGTATTATTAATATTACATCATTTGGGGGTTCATTTAAAGTAACCCTCTCTACAAAGTTAAAATAAACATAACATAACCTTTATTGAAGATCAATAAAGTGTTATTCATATGTATTATTTAATGTCCCAAAATGGGATCATATTTTAATCTGAGTACAATGAAGGTTGATATTTTTCCAACATAACTGTTTTTGAGATTAGAGGCAATTTTCTGATAAAAGATTTATGTAAGATTTGTAGCAAGGATAGTAAAACTATTATGGAATAATTCTAGACATTTACCAACATAAATGATTAAAATATATGATTATTATTTTCCTTTTCAGATTTTTTAACAAACCTCAAATTTTAAATCATATTATTTAGTCATAATGCTCATGTCCTTCGGACGACCGGAAGTTGTCATACTGCACATGCGCAGTGCGTTTTTTTTCCCGTTTTTACGCTCACGATCGGCGTACGATCGCATGCGGTCGTAGGTCTGGATCAGGCCCATTGTCCCATACATAAATTATGGATGCTTTAAAAGTCATATGCAAAACTTTTTCTAAAAATGGCTATTTTAAAGTGCCATAAAATGTAAAAGGTTGGCAAGCAAAACATTTGAATCAATAAAATAAAGGTATAGTATTAATGCAAAAATATTGTATGTAATATATTTATTCTATCTACTATAATGTCAAACATTTTAGTCATCATTTTTTGCAGCATCCTGTGATAAAAGATACAGGAAATCTGCTTTGAGTACCCTACCATATCATAAAAAGTGATCCAGAAGTACGCACGTCAGTGAATTTACGCAATCCATTTGCATAAATTCACTGACAGGGAACATTTGCACATGTGCACAGCATATATTCCCTTAGCGTATGAAGTTACGTACGACAGTATTTACGGGGAAGGGGCTGACCCTTCCCTTACGATGGCTCAATCCTCGCCATGTGATAGAAATTTGAATGAAGTCTACGGGGCGGTGGAAACCTCAATATGACCACGTCTGCGGCCATAAGGCAGGGGTGTGCACTCCCCGCTACGCATTCGTATATACGGACCCTCGCACACACGTAATGCATGCGTGGGTCTGGATCTATCCCATAATGCGTGCGTGTGTCTGGATCTGCCCCGTTGATACTGGAAACTACATAAATGTAAAACTGTGAATTTATTAGTAGGTTTTTTATGTAAAACTTTACAGTTTTATGTTTTACATTTTCATATATTGCTTTAAGTGTTTATTCATTTCTTCAATATTGATGTTCTATCGCTCCTTAGATATTGACATGACACTAAACAAAATAGAGAAGCTGGGGGGTCTGCGGCACCATCGGGGAAGTCTTCCTCTTCCATGTGACTCCCGACGACGTGGTAGTATGCCCTTGCCTTACAAGCACCAGCTAAGGCGTGCCCAAGCTGTAGATGAGCTTGACTGGCCAAGTGTTCATTCTGGGTCATCTGATTCTGTGAGGTCCTCAGACAGTAGCCAAGAGCCCGGGGTCTATAAAGTGATGTTGCTTGGTGACAGTGGAGTGGGAAAGACTACGCTTGCTGGGATATTTGGAGGCTTACAGGACACTTTCACCCATGAAGCTGAGCATCCAGGTGATTAAGCAGAATTTTTTTTGTGGGGATGGGAGAAAAATGTTCTGTGCTAGAATGGAAAAATAACCATATTACTTTGTCCCCATAGAGGATACATATGAAAGAAATCTAACAGTGGATGGAGAAAAAACAACATTAATGGTATATGATATTTGGGACCAGGTAAGTATTTCCCCAGCCACTGATATTATCACGAGTAGGAGTTTTTCTTATGAGAATTTATGTAAACCTTTAAAGAATTTTTTTTCTAGCTTTTATAGAGGTAATGATAATTATATCTATTCCTCTCAGTCAGGACAACATAGTTGGATGCAAGACAGCTGTCTACAGATGGGGGATGC
>WWET01000071.1:618710-655798 GCA_011038615.1 Limnodynastes dumerilii | reverse complement strand
GAGGGGTGGGGGGGGGGGGGGGGAGACATCAGTCCATCTAGTTGAACCTATTATTGATTTCCTGTGATCCCCATTTTAGAATTGAAATTGATCCAGGTGAAGCAACCTCCAATCCGTTGCAATCTGAAAAAATCCCTCCTGACCCAAGATGACAGTCCTATTTCTCCCTGGATTCACTACTATCCTTTATTTTAATTAACTGTCCTGGTAACCCTGGATTCCCTTTTCTGCTAAAAATTTGTCTAACCCTTTATTAAACATATCAAGTGAATCTGCCATCACACCTTCCCTGGCAGTGAATTCCAGGATATTACTACCCTTACTGAAAAGAACCCTTTCCTTTGACGTTTGTGAAACTTCCTCTCCTCTAACCTCAGTGGATGACCCCGTGTCCTGTGTACAGTTCTTGGGGTAAAAACATTCCCATGAAACTTCTCTGTACTAATCCTTAATGTATTCGTAATGATTTCTCCTCTTAGACGCCTCTTTTATAAAGCATTTTAAAAAGATTTTCTTTTCGATTATGGGAAGACACAATCCTAGCAAAAGTTAAATTGCTTGAGGTCAAGTAGATCATTTATCCAAAGGTCAGTATTGTAGTGCTGACCCCTACACCAGCCCACACATAGCAAAGTCTGTTAGTAAACTGAATAAAGCAGCTTAAGAGAAGATTGTATTGTAATTTTGTCTTTACTGTTTTTTGCCAGTGCAGAGCCAGTATTATACATAGAGTGTTGCCATAGGTAGGAGATCAACTTGTTTATGTAATTAATTATATATAGTCATAGGTATGTAAGAGTTCAGAAATAAGAAGGTTTAGTGCCTTCCATCCACTGTGTGTATTTATATGAAGATTACACTTACCTTCGATGGCGATCCCCACTACGTGTCCGGCTCCTCTTTTTGCTGAGAGAGAACAAATGATGAATTAGCATCCAAAGATAACGATGGTTTCTTTATGAACATGGCTTAATGACACAAACTGAAAATCTGCTAAATTTCTGATACAGTTTTTCTACCTGAACAGCCATCAGCAAGTTTTGCATGTAAACCTCAATGAGTACAAAGACAATTCTGTTTACCTGCTGCTAGTATTGCCAGACCGGTTGCTGCTGCTGCTTTCTCGCCCTTTCTTTATCTCCTTACTTGAACTTTCTTCCTGTTCAGCCGAACAAAAAAATGCCACCGACACAAGATGATCAGGAAAGTCCCAGATAGAAATATATGAAAGAGAGGGCAAGGTGGGGAAACAGCAAAGACATAACACATACAAAAGTCATTATTAGGTGTCAAAATAGTAGACATTACTGTTTACATCAATTTAGGCTCTACCAAAGCAAGGTGGAACAAAGCTTCAAATTATAATCCCTAAATTATTTTCTTGGAATATATGTGACCATATGGAGAATGAATAAGAGATCAGTACAGTGCACCTCTCATTATATACCTTACCTGAAACATAAATTAGTTAAATGGGTTATTTCCCACTGTATCTTGTCTCTCAAACTCCTCGTCCTGGAGCAAACAGAGGGCATATTGCTTTATGATTTTTTTTTAATTAAACACTGAGAGCATAGTAAAGAGGCATAAATGTAAGATAAAAAAAAATATGACTTTCCTGCACCTAGAGTACATGCATCGCCTATTCACCACACCAGAAAGCCTCCCTTTACTGTATGTGGGTTGCTGAACAATACATATCAAAGCATCCTATACAGAATCATGTAAGTACACATGCTTTATATAGAAAAGACCTAACCATATGAAAACCTGCTTGCCAGATCATAGAAAAACTATGGTATGTGTATTAGCCTTTAACACAAAACACAGTTTGTGTATGCCATTAGGCATGGTTTAGTAATTCCTATTGCAAGAGCAATAAGCAATATTGATGCAAATCTGTATATTCCTAAATAAATGTGAAGCATTTAATACATTTTATCCAACAATGTTTACAAATTTATTAAGAAAAAAAGAAACTTAGAATGTAAGCACCGGGAGATCACTAGATCACTTACTTTTTCAGCATTTTATTCAACAAGGACCATTATACATCTATGGCTAACGCAGCAATGTCCGTAGCTCTGTGTTAATATCAGACGATGTAAAATCTTTTTTGAAACACAAAGGATTGTAATAGTTTTCTTTTAATATCTGAATTTATGCACTTCCCACCCCCCCAAGAAACCTCCTGGAGGGACAATAACCCCTCCCAAACACAGATCTTTGCTTTGGTCCCGTGGTTGTCTTGTCGCCACACATTGTTCAAGGCCCTTTCCCCGGAAGAGTAGGGCAAGGCGGGCTAGGTTCTATGAAGAGAAAGGGAGGCAGGGTGTTATTGAGTGAGTGACCTGGTTTGTTTAAATGACCAGTAAATCCTCCAAAAATATTTTTTTATTCAGCCCTCATCAACATAAATTCACCCCTGTCCTCCTGTTGTACATGTATTCAGTGACAAGCAAAAGGGAGGGCCATCCTCTTGGTAATTAAACACACGGAGGGTGACATCTAAACTGCAGGTCCCCATCAACTAACTCAATTATATAACAGCAGCCACATTAATTTTAAGCTGCAAATATACCCTGCATGGATCAATAACATGACCTAGAATTGTGCTTATGATTCCACTACCCTTCTTCTTCTTACAAAGCTAGGAACAGTAGAATGAAAATTCAAACTCATCTGTCTAGACAAAGACAGGACAGGGGAAATAAGGTTACTCTAACAGGGCTTCTCATTAAAGACCTGCACAACTGGGAAAACAGGCAGGGGTGTTATATATTGTGATAGGTGGTGTTGAATAAAGACATTTCTTGGGAAGCCTTACTGTATTTAACACAAGCAATTATGTATGGAAAGCCATCATTGAATACAACCAATAATTTATTGGGAATCTTTAAGACTTTAGTCCAGCAAGACATGAATCTATATATTACACCATTAAAGGGCAGATATCTTAGAAATCCCACTACTGTGGCCAAACTTAGACAGTAAGTAGGGAGTCCAGCATGTAATTGTGACTGGTTGCTGTAGAGTACGTCTTCAATCTGTGCAGCAGTACACAAATAAAAAGCCTTTCATAATGTACAATTGTTTAAAACAATCTGCAAGAGACAGTTCTGAAAGCAGACAAATATATTTACAGACTAGGAATATGCACAGTAAAGACTGCAGATACGGAGCAATCATTTTCTAACAGATGATTTTTGTAAAAAGTAGACAAATTTGTTATAAAATATTAATGATTTATATGGCAAGATAAGCCATTTTTTTAAAATAATAAACAGTTCAGTAGTGTTGTGTGTAATATATATATATATATACACACACATATACCATACATACACGTTCTGTGTACATTTTCCAAATAAATGCCTACCTCTCTTTCCTGGTTTTTATAAGGAGCCTCCAACATTGCTTCTATCACAATATCAAAGTCATCTGAAGCCATGACTACACGATGGTGAGAAACGGTGTTCGGACTAGAAGCAGAAAGAAACGATGCTATTGTTATATGCAGGGCCACTAATTTGCAACAAGGTGAAGTTATAAGCGTAATTGTTTTCATACCATTGGAAAAAATAATAACGCTCATTTGGGATATTACAGGAGCACAACAGCCCTTAAAGTGTAAAATTGACACATAAAGACATAGCATGTTACACACCCAGTAATAGTCCAACGCTATATGGAACGTATATACTAAAGCAATCTTGATCTACTAGTGAGTCAGTGAACTAACGTTTCCATTAGCTTAATGTTGTTTTGACGAATAGGGGAACGTTACTGACAGCCGCATTGTTGTCACATCAGCCGTATAATACACATAGCACTAACACAACAAATAACACACCAACGACACCATAAAATAATAGGGACACCTGTTCATAGTGTAACCTCATAACCTCTTACGCTGCCACAAAATGTTTTGCCAATAAAATGTATCTTCTACTGCACTCACCTGCTGCAATATCTCCTACGTACACAATATATTAAGATGGCGGTTAAGTCTGGCTTTCCAGAAGCTTCTCTTATCGGGACTAGTCTCGCCAGCCAGTCACAACTCTAAACGTCACGGAAGTGGGCGGACGAAGACAATGCTGCCAATGAAAACACAACAGGAGGAGAACACGGACAAATTGAAAAAGCGTACCCAGATGAGGCTTGAACCTCATAACTGTAATGATGAAAATACTTGCTGAGCGGTGATTGGTTGACCTTTCAGATGATTGACACCAGACAGGCGCAAGTAAAGCTAGTGCACTTATGGCTACCTGGAATTAATTGTGTAGCCGCATTTGCTAAGTTACCAACGGTATTTGAATATGCGGCATATACAAAGTGCAAATGAGTGTATGCATCCTTTGCTAACTATAGTCTTTACGAGTTTGAAGGTAGCTGCTTATTCAGTTAGGTTTTTATGATTACTGTTCCTGTTCCAGTTTCATATTCAGATTATAATATTATATATGATAACTTAAATACAAGAAAACCTAGTGAGAAGCGCTTTATTGTTAAAATTTATATAGTTATATGCAGTGGTTGAAGTGGAAATTTAGAAGTGGCAGTATGAAAATTTAGAACTAATAGAAGTGAATATGAGGCTGAAGTTGGCTTCTTATTCACTTCTTATTCAGGTTCCAGCTTATTCACTTCTTATTCAAACTCCAGCTTCTTATTCGTCATATGTTATTTGAAAACTATTAAATCTAGTGCAAAAAAATGTGAACATTGTAGAAACTTAAAAAATTATCTCTTACACACATTTTAATTTTATTTTAAGTTGCCAAGTAAGATTTTGGGCATGAAATAGGGTGGCAAAATGGGCACAGACACTATATTTATATATTCTTATAATTATTCTTGCACAGACACTATATTTATATATTCTTATTATGAAATTATTCTTAATATACTTAATAATAATTAAAATGATCACTTTGAACAGGACTATAAAAATTACTCTTTTATCATTACAATTTAAGTAATTATTCAAATAAATCAACAACACTTATAAAATGTTGAAAGATTTTTTCAAAAACTATTACTTATGTTCTCCACGTAGGTATAAACCAGTAGCAGTGACCTTCAATGTCGGAGAACATTTTATTTGCTTCTTCAACCTAATAGATGATCATTTATGGCACTACTATGATGGGATAAAAGAATTTAAAGATCGTGGAACTGGAATTCAAATTGCTACCCAAGATCTTATGGAAGAAGTTCTTGTGCCTGGAATAAATGTAGGTCACATAGTCCTTGTTCGTCTCAAGGATTCATCATTAAATATTGCACAGGTAAATAAATATTTACATTTTAAAGAACAAGGATAAGATCACTTAAAAATGCTAAAACTCCTCCCTGCAGCAGAACATTCACCCTAGAGTGTCCAAAAAAACTCTAAAACAAGAACACAGTTGAATAGAAGATGGGACAGGAAAACAGTGATGGGATTCACAGAAAATATATGACAAATTACATATCTGTAATCAGTTATACATTATTATACATTATTTGTAATCATACATTATTATCAGTTGTCAGTCTCCGGTCAGAAACTCTGACTTCCGAAATAGGGACATCCGAAAGTTCCTATTTGGATGTCCCTATTTCGAATACCGCCCAGTTTAGAATTTTATTTTTAGAATGGGTGAGTATGCCGATCGGCATATTCACCCATTCTGATTCGGAAATACCGCCACTGCTCCCGCCAGACCGCAGGGTAAGGTGAGTAACCTCTCCAGGGTACGGGGAAGGGAGGTTTAGGGTCAGGCTGCAGGGGAGGGAGGGTTAGGATCAGGCTGCGGGAGATGGAGGGTTAGGGTCAGGCTGCAGGGAACGGAGAATTAGGGTCAGGCTGCCAGGAAGGGAGGGTTAGGGTAGTGAGAGGGGAGGCTTAGGGTTAGAATTAGGAGAAAGAGTAGGGGACTATTTTCTCTTACATTTTCAGAGCACCGAAAGCTTGGTGCTCCATGGATCGATTGCTATGCCTCCTCGAGATAACGAAATAGGGCTGTTCTAAGCGGGGACCCACACCCATTATAAACCATAGGTATAAACCTATATTCAGATAAGAACAAAGGTCCGGATGCAGAGATAAGTACGACAGGATTTACACAAGTCATTGGCGTAACTAGGAACATGGTCGCATTTTTTTGTGTCAAATTTTCCGTAAGCCTAACATTAAGACGTGTGTAACTAAGTTACCTACGTCTGAAGGAACAATGAAGTGGCCGACACTTCATATATGAATGTCGTATCTCCACCATACAGGTGGGGATAAGCATTTAAATGAAGGAGCAGGGGCGGTGGAAGCAGCGCTATGATTTGATCTGCATCCGTAAGGTGATTTGTGGTGCAGGACAAGTGAGTTAGGTGCAGATCCTGCCGCACCTAACTCACTCTTATCTGTGAATCAGGCCCTTAATCTCCTGAGTTAGAGTGAATGTACTTGATTCTATGATAGTCATAGTCTATGATAGTCATGATGGACATGTAATTTACTATCCAGCATCTTGCCTGCTTTATTCACAGCTTTATTCCCAGAATTATACATTTTCCCCCTTAAGCTACTTAGACCTGCCTCTGTTTGGAACATTAAATGCTGTAGAAGTTTAATCTGTTATTCTTTAACCTGTTGTTTTCCTATAGTTATCTGGTGGAGAACCTTTTGCTAATATCATGTACATGAGAAATATGTTCTTCTAACATTTCATGGGCCCAAGGCGTGATGCCATTTGAATCACCGTGCCTTTGACAATCGCCCTAATGGCACACCATATAGATGATGGCCTTTGGGCTATTCGTTAGTAAATAAACAGAAAGGCAATCCCCTATGGGTTTATTTCCCTCCACGTTAGAGAAAAGGTAACTGGACAAACGTCAAGGTCTGGGTAGGATCTTTGTATCATTAATATTCCATTTAAGAAACACCGGGCAATAAAGTCTGCAATAGATAAGCGGGTATTAGTACTGGATTTATCATGCTTAGGAGCCAACACTACAGTAAAGTGTCCTAATATGAGCACATGGCGTTACTGAACCTTTTCTAGATCTTTTAACACATCAATAATGAAAGATACCATGGGCCACATTTACTAACTTGCCCGTAGCAACCATTTATATTCTAGCTGACATTTTGTAATATGTAAAAGAAAAGTAAGAGATAGAATCTGATTGGTTGTTATGGTTAACATCTCAAATTTTCCTTTCATGCTACTTAGTACATCTGGCCCCTGGTGGGAGTTCAGTGCATATACAGAATCCACAGTGAGCCAACGCTATACCAATCATCCTACCATTTCTGTCCTCAGTCTTATAATCTAGGAATCTGAAAACTGCAACAATATCAGCTCCTTGCTGATAAAACGAGCAAAGAGCAAGGCTTTCAAATTTGGTAACTTCAAGCCTTTAATATTATGGGAAAAGAGATTAACCATTGTGCCAAAGATGTAAGGCCTTTTCTTTGTACTTCTAATATAACTATAATGTCTACATGGTTGAGATGGAATATAAGAAAGAAATTGAGTGACAGAGTTAATTATTTATTCTAAAGTAAGATTTTTTTAACATTTAAAAAAATTTATATGGTACAATAGAGGAATAAAAATACATTTTTCATATGTAATATATTTATTTTCATTATAGGAACATACAATTCTAAACAGCATGACTGCAGCACAGAAATGGGTAGACTAACATAAAAATACTTTTGTAGGTCAAGTTTATGAACTATCCCTACTTTCAAAGACGAAGAGCGAGGCAGAAGAATGCATTAAAAAATTCAAAAATGTTATTGATTTTGAAAATGTGACGGAAGACTGTATTGAAGAATTTGTTTTCACATTTACAGAGAAAGAAGATATGGAAAGCTTTCTGCAAGAGACAAGGGACAAAAATAAACTACCGTATTTTTCGGACCATAAGACGCACCTGACCAAAAGACGCACCTAGTTTTTAGGAGGAAGAATACAGAAAAAAAATATTTTGAACCAAATAGTGTCCAGCACCCAGCATCACCCATCATGTCCTGCACCCAGCATCACCCATCAGTCCAGCCACCCAGCATCACCCATCATGTCCTCCACCCAGCATCACCCATCATGTCCTCCACCCAGCATCACCCATCATGTCCTCCACCCAGCATCACCCATCATGTCCTCCACCCAGCATCACCCATCATGTCCTCCACCCAGCATCACCCATCATGTCCTCCACCCAGCATCACCCATCATGTCCTCCACCCAGCATCACCCATCATGTCCTCCACCCAGCATCACCCATCATGTCCTGCACCCAGCATCACCCATCATGTCCTCCACCCAGCATCACCCATCATGTCCTCCACCCAGCATCACCCATCATGTCCTCCACCCAGCATCACCCATCATGTCCTCCACCCAGCATCACCCATCATGTCCTCCACCCAGCATCACCCATCATGTCCTCCACCCAGCATCTCAGGGGGAGGAGCTGCTGCACTGCTCTGCCTGTCACACAGTACAGGCAGAGCAGAGAGAACAGTAATGGACGCCGCTATGAAGCGGTGTCCATTACCATTGTTTCTGCTCTGCCTGCCGTGTGACAGGCAGAGCAGAAATAACGGTAATGGACGCTGCTATGAAGCAGTGTAAGGCGCTCTCATCAGAGTGATGAGAGCACCTTACATTGCTGTCACAGCAGCGTTCATTACGCTGCTGACAGCCAGGGAGCGGGGGGATGAGTGCCTGGATGCACCGCATCCCCCCGCGGAGCGGGTCCCGACGGACCTGCTCATACCCCAAGGTGAGTATTCAGACCATAAGACGCACACACTTTTTCCCCCACTTTTTGGGGGGTAAAAAGTGCGTCTTATGGTCCGAAAAATACGGTAATTGTATTTTGCACATTATGTGCATTAATAATGTTAAAAATAAATAATTTATTGCATTTGTTAATTACAATTTTTGTAAATTGTTAGTCCAGTTGTTTAAATAAATGCTATAAAAGGTTACATTGCAATTTTTTAAATGCTTAAGTTAAATAAAGTAGCGCTTATTAACATTTTTTGCTTACTATGTATTACTCAATGGCATAAAAATGGAGCTAAAAAGGGTATAAATATTATTGCTGCATCTTAGTGGCTCTCTAAAATAACATGCTTTCAAAAGGGTTATTATTATTCATGGTGATTAGATGAATGTGGTTTAACTCTTTAAAAAATGACAGTTTAGGTTGCAAAAGAAATGAAAGCACACGTGCCCACTATACAACACTATTTTAAAACAAAAACGTTGTAGGCACATAGAAATTAAAAGTGGTAAATCTGCACAGTAAGTGAACAACCTCTGTTGATTTCAAGTGTCAAATGTATTGCCCAAGCCCACATAACCATTGCAAAACTACAGCTACTTATTCAAAAAGGTCAAATATAGTGTCTGTGCCCACTTTGCCACCCTATTCCATGCCCAAAACACTGTCGGGCAATGCAAAATAATTGTGGGTCAAGTGTAAGTGGACCCCGTCTGTGGATTCCAAGTGTAAAATTTATTGCCCAAGGCAATTTAACCCTTGCAAAACTACAGCTACTTATTCAAAATGGTCAAATATAGTGTCTGTGCCCACTTTGTCACCCTATTCCATGCCCAAAACGCTGTCGGGAAATGCAGATTAATTGTGGGTCAAGTGCAAGTGGCCACCCTCTGTTGATTCCAAGTGTAAAATGTATTGTCCAAGGGCATTAAACCCTTGCAAAACTACAGCTAATTATTCAAAATGACAAAGGAAAGAGAAAAAGGAAGGGAATTTCTAAGGTACACTCGCCCCCTTATAAAGAAACGGTGATAAGTTTAATTAAAATCCACAAAATTTTATTCACGTATCAATTAAAAAGAAATAATTATATGACTATAATTCACTGTCTGATATATTCTTAGTAATGTTGGATATAGGAGGATTCAGTTATCTCAAACAACACATTGCCAACTGATTCCAGCAAAATAATTGTAAAAGTAAATATAATTAAGTGATACACAAGACAATATAAATGATTAAAAACAAAAAGTGGGGAAACTGAGGTAGATGCAAATTCTAATAATTATAAGGCTCTAAATGTGATATGATAGAACCTTCACATATAATTATTCTATATCACTATGGTTGACTATTAATAAAAAATTCAATAAAATAAATCAATGGGTACTAATATCTCAAAGGGAAGCAGCTAATGAGATGCTGGGGATCAAAAGAAATTCTTGTTTCCTATTCGTTCTCATGTAAAATATTATAAATTAGTACTTCTATGAAAACCCACTATAAAGCTGTCAGTAATTAATATAGTGAAATAAATCCTCTTCAGTGGTTTTAGCTCTAATCATGAGCCCTCATACAAAAGGGATCTCATGGAATTGCCACGTGATAGAATATAAAAGAAGTGGTAGATATTCACTCATAAATCATTTTATTCATTCACATATGAGGTGTCATGATCATAATTTATGCTGCTATAATGATCGACTATTAATGTTAACAACAATTAAATTAACTGAAATAAATTTCTCCAGTAGTTTTAACTCAAATCATGAGCCCTCATACAAGAGGGATCTCACGAAGCTGCCACGTGGTGGAATGTATAGTTAATAAAATATGATAGATGGTCTCTCATAAATCATTACATAATGCCCATCGTCTGCCTTCTAAATAGGACAACATAGCAAAGTATTATATAGAAATAATATGATGGAAATAGCGCAACAACAGCAGATAGTAAGAATAAGCACTGCTCTCTAGCTACAGTGTCTCCACATAAACAACGCCGACACGCATTTCGCTCCAGAATGAGCTTTCTCAAGGCATCAACCAGCTGATCGGCGGGTAAGTATGTTTAAAGGATTCCTAGAACACGTTCAAAACACTCCCCCTAAGCGACCAATAGGAAACATCCGTCGCTATGGAGGGAATATCAAAGCCGTTATTCATCAGGAAAAGGATTAATTTAACATCAGAAAGAAGAGTTAATTTGACAAACCAACAGTAATAGTATTCAAAGAGTATTAATGTCCTAATCGTGGTGAAAGCTAAAGAGAAAGGGAGCAATATCAAATTAATATGCAGGGGACAACAATAATGGTATCTAGACCAAACAATTTAATGATCTATATCATTCTAGATACAATGGATTATGAATAAAAGAAAGAGAATGGATTTATATCCAAAAATATAGAATCATATTAATAATTAAATATGTGGTTAACAAATTGACCAGAATATTAGTTTAAATGTAAAGTGCCTGTACTTATAAAAATAGATATATAAGAAATATGTATAACAATAATAATGATAATCAATATATGAATTACATGTGACAATATAAGTGATCATATTAGTTAACAAACACAATATGAAATAGGCAATAATATGCCAGAAATATTAAAGTTGAACAACGATAATAATTTTATATTTGTGAATAAATAACAAAACTATAAGCCACAATAGCCAAGAAAGGGTATGATAATTTTAAGTGTAAAAATCCTAATAAGGTGACAATGATGTCAGTGAAATTAAATTGTCATATAATGTGAATAAGGTGCCATATGATGAAGACCAAGTAATATGCATATTCTACAAATGTGAAACTCTAAAATACTAAAGAATTAAATATAATCAAATGAAAATCAAAAGTGAGTAAGAATAAGAATAAATAAAGTCAATGTGTTGAAATAAATACAAGGGGTGTGTGTCATAATGATGATAAAATAATTGTGGTGATTGTGCAAAAATTTGATTGGGAAAAAATATGATCATCCATATCGTTAAAAAATAAAAAAAGAGAAAAAATATCTATTAAAATTAAAGAGGACTGATACATCATTGATAATAAATAAATAGACATACTTTAAATGAATAAGCATATAAATATATATATAGGAAATTATATTATTATATTATATTATATTATATTATAGGAAAATATGTTGATTATAAGAAATAAAAAATATTAATATTAATTGAAGATGTATCCAAACCCTGATTAGTAATAAATTGGTAATAAATCCTAAACAGGATGAAAAACAAATTCTAAGGATATAGTATCATCTCAAATATATTTAATTGATTGGAACGATTTATAAGAATAAATAGAAAACAAATTACAATAATCATATTAGTACCAATAAATTAATTAATAGCAATACTCTAACCAAGATAAATTACAATTCACTAATATTGTACTGTATTAGTTTCCTGACAATATCAACCAATATGCACCAATTCATTTAAATAAAATTATTATAATCTTAATCTAAGAACACCATGAAGTTGTTCTCCTCATTGAGACCGTCCGGATTGATTGTACCCAGATCAAAAATCCACTTGACTTCTTTTTTCAGAAGTTCTTTGTCCAAACAGCCTCCCCTAATACCTTGATTAATTTTTTCAATCCCAAAAGACTTGATGTATTTAGGATTGGCTTCATGTTTCACTAGGAATGAGGTGCCACTGAGGTAAGTTTTTAAAAATTTTTCTTTATCAGTACATGCATTCCTCACATTACCAACATGTTTGAGGATTCTCTGTTTGATAGGTCTTCGGGTCATACCAATATAGCGCAGATTGCAGGAGCATATTATACAATAAATAGTCCCTATGGTGTTACAATCCATGTAATCCCTGATATGATAAATTCTGCCAAATCTATCCTGTATCGTGGTCATGTTGATCATGTGTGCACATGCCTTACATTGGCCACATCCAAATGTACCTCTCTTCCTAGTGAGTCCTCTCCTTTATTCTGAAAATGGCTTTTCACCAGATGGTCCCTCAAATTTCTAGATCTCCTCCAGCTCATCATTGCCCTGTTGAGCAATATTGACTTTAATTTAGGTTTCAAAATATCCCAGTGTTTTTACAGGGCATCTCTTATCTCCTTCCAATATTTGTTAAATTGAGTTGTGAATCTCAGCATATTTACATCATCCTTCTGCTTAGGTTTAGACTTTAGCAAAGTAGATCTTTTAGTTTTATTCATTTTATATTGAGCCTTCTTGATGATTTGCTATTTGCTATTTGCTATGATTGCTGTACCCACGAACTCTAAGATGTTCAACTAATTCTATAGATCTCTCCTTAAATAGGAGATCATCTGAACAGTTATGCCTTAATCGAATAAACTCTCCCATAGGGAACCCTCTTGATTGTCGCCGGCACATGAGAACTAGAGGCTAGTAGAAGAGTATTAGTGGCGGTGGGTTTTCTGTAAATGTCCAATTACAAGTTTTGGTTAGCACCTACAAAAATTTTTAAATCCAAAAAGTTGACTTCCAGTTTATTAATGTCCCTTGTTAATCTAAGATTAAGATTGTTGATATTCCTCCAACAATCCTTTCTCCCCTTCCCAAATTATGAGATGGTCATCAATGTAACGGGACCACATGGTTATGTGTTGAGTATATTTAATATGTTCCTCACAAGACACTATTGTATCCTCCCACGACCCGAGGTACAGATTTGCATATGTGTGGGGCACAAGCCGCCCTCATAGCTGTTACTTGTACCTGGAGATAAAAGGAGTTGTTAAAAATAAAATAGTTTTCAGTCAGGACAAATTCCAGCCATTTTAAAACAAACTCATTCTTTTCTCAGAATTTATCCATCATTAAGTAATGTCTAACAGCTCTCAAACCTTGGTGGTGGGAGATACTAGTGTAGATGGCTTTTACATCTAATGTACATAACCATGTGTCCTCATTGACTGATTCCATTGATCTTACGTAGGATGTCTGAGGTGTCCTAAGGTAAAGATCCACAGAGATGCTACCTTTCTCAGTCAGGCTGCCAATGCCGGAGACAATAGGACGGCCTGGTGGATTTTGTTCATCAACTTATTCAAAGTGGTCAAACTTGGTCGCTGTGCCTACTTTGCCAACCTTTTACATTCACAAAACTCTATCGGGCAATGCAAAATAATTGTGGGTCAAGTGGAAGTTTACACTGTGTTGATTCTAAGTGTAAAATGTATTGCCCAAGGCCATTTAACCCTTGCAAAACTACAGCTACTTATTCAAAATGGTCAAATATAGTGTCTGGGCCCACTTTGCCACCCTATTTCATGCCTAATATGCTGTCGGGCAATGCAAAATAAATATGGGTCAAGTGCACGTGGCCATCCTCTGTTGATTCCAAGTGTAAAATGTATTACCCAAGGCCATTTAACCCTTGCAAAACTACAGCTACTTTTTCAAAATGATCAAATATAGTGTCTGTGCCCACTTTGCTACCCTATTTCATGCCCAAAACGCTGTCGGGCAATGCAAAATAATTGTGGGTCAAGTGCAAGTGACAACCCTCTTTTGATTCCAAGTGTAAAATGTATTGCCCAAGGCCATTTAATCCTTGCAAAACTACAGCTACTTATTCAAAATGTGTCTGTGCCCACTTTGCCACCCTATTTCATGCCCAAAATCTTACTTGACAAATCAAAATAAAATTTAAATTTGTGTTAAAGATAATTTTTTAAGTTTCTACAATGTTCACTTTTTTTGCACTACATTTGATGTTTTAAAATAACATATAATGAATAAGAAGCTGGAGTCTGAATAAGAAGTGAAAAAGAAGCTGGAGCCTGAATAAGAAGCTGGCCGAATAAGAAGCCAACTTCAGGACTTCCAGTTCCGGCAGGCTCGCTGATGGTCGCTGCGTGCTGAGCTCCTCTCACTCACCCGTTCGGACAGCTCACCTTTACCCCGCTATGTGATCCTCAGCTCTTCACAGCTTGCATATACTCACCCTACTCCTTCCACAGCTGCATGGAAAGGTTCCTGCTCCCCACGATGCCGGCCAAAATCAACAAGCAGAGGGGAGAGACGCAGAATGGCGAATCTAAGATGGTGCCGGCTCCGGGAGCTGCAGTTTCAGAGGCAAGTGACAGCCATCCATCTGCTGCCATTTCTGACACTAGCGAGGATCAGGCGTCTGAGGGGACACACATGGCCAATGTCCAGGCACCCATTTCATATGCTGACATGTTCAAGGCCATAACTGAGACCATGGGCCTTATGCTGCAAGTCCAGACCTTGCATTTCACTAAAGCCATACACAGTTTTAAAGAGGACATGAAACAGTTATCTCAGAGAGTGACCAAAATTGAGCAGAGATCAGGAGAATCTTTTCAGGATGTTGCCGGTTTAAAGAAAAAAGTGTCACAGTTGGATAAGGATCAGAGGGATCTTTGGTGGAAAATAGATGACCTCAAAAACAGGTCAAGACGCAACAATCTGTGGCTTATAGGTCTGCCTGAATCCATAAAGAATCCTGCATTGGTGGATTTCCTATCCGAGGGCAGCCGAGGGCTGCGAGAATCTGGTCATAGAGAGAGCACATCTCCTGGGCCCACCAAGGGAGAACCTTCAAGAGAGACCACGACCAATCATATTTAAGTGCCTGAAATACATCCATAAAATGGCGATATGGTCAGCTAGCAAACAACATGGAGACCTGACGTGGGAGAGTCACAAGCTTCGTCTGTTCAAGGACTATTCTTCGGAAGTGACCAGAGCGCGGAGGGAATTCTCTGGTGTATGCTCTTCTTTGGTTAAAAGTGGCAGGCGTTTTGCCTTGATTTACCCTGCACGTCTACGTATAATTTCGGCAAAGCATTATAATGATTTCCTCTCGGGCCAAGCTGTGAAAGGCTTTTTAAAGGAGGAGCAGACACCGATGGAATCTTCAATCAACACCAGTCCTGGACATTGATTTGTCTCTGATATCTCATATCCTTCTTATATGGACACCAGGTTTTTCATTTCACAATTTCCTTCATATCTTTTTCTAGCAGTTATCCATAGTATTGATTGCTGTTTTTTGGTAGTAGGACATTTAACATCCTTAAAGCAATATTGTAGAAGTGTCAGGGCCCCCCCTGAACAGACGAAGCTTGTGATTGGGGGTGCAACTTTGTAGGAAAAAAAAAAAGACGGGGTTATAGTTACTTAACCAGCGGAGGGGGTTTACAAAGTTTACTGCAAATATTTTGTAAGGGGGAGGATGGCACAACGGAAGTCTGCATTCTCACTTTGAGAGAAGGAGAGGATTGATCCCTATTTCTTTCTAATTCTTTGAATATTAGGTGCACCATAGGTTGCGTGCACTGTTAGGTTTAATTGTTCAGTTTTCTTTTTTTTTCGATAGTTTGCTTCAAATGTTGACGCATTGTTTTGTCCTTTTATCCGGAGATATCTCTGACCTGTATGGGGGCTATGATCTTTTTAAGCTGCCGACAAATTTATTTGCTCTTCTGCTACACCATATAAGATTCTATTGGGAATACCACACTTTCAATATCTGTTACTGTTTAAAGTCATAATGTATGTAAGGCATGTATTATCATTGCTTACTAGGTTAGGATGGCCAAGATGAAAGTAGGTTCCTGGAATGAAAAAGAAAAGCGAATGTTGACTTATATAAAAAAGAAGGGGGTTGATGTTATATTGCTTCAAGAAACCCACCTGATGGCAGCAGAAATTATAAAATTAAACTCGCAAGGTTATAAAGTTGTATCTTCTGCCTCCTGTTCCACAAAAGCAAGAGGGGTTGCCACACTGATCCATCGTAATATCCCTTTTCCTGATCAAATGTGTGAATTAGGGGGGAGATACCAAATATTAGAGATCTCGGTATATGGAAAGAGGTTTGTGTTTTGTAATTTGTATGCCCCTAACACCAACAGCAAACATTTTTTTATCACCCTAATATGTACATTTCTAGGTAAGATTGATGCTTCTCTTTTCTTAGGGGGATATTTTAACCTAGCTGCCTCACGGATGACAGACAGGCAAACGTTAGTTGGTACTACTATTTCTAAAAATTGCCGAAACTAGGTATTCCTCAAATTGCGAGGTGGTTACAGTTGATAGACATCTGGAGATCTAGGCATGCTATGTCCTGTGAATATACTTGCCTATCAGCAGCTTACAGTACACTTTCTCGTATTGACTATATACTTACTTCTGAGTCTATGGTTCCCTTGATAGAAAAAGCGGAAATTGAGCCTATTGTCATCTCGGATCACGCTTTGATCTGGGTACAGGTGGAGTGGGGGAATGCTGGGAGGGGTATGAGGCAGTGGAGGTTTCCGGCGTTCTTGTCTAAGATTTAGAGACTTCCTGAAATCGCAATGGGTCTTATTCAACTCAACTAATGACGGCCATATCGACAATCCCCAATTATTCTGGCAAACATTCAAATCTGTAATAAGAGGGTCGATTATTTCATACGTCAGAACACAATAAAAAGTTGAATGTGGAGTATATGTCTTCCCAAAAGAATCTGACTGTAGCTCATCAAAGGTATTTAGCTAATCCCACCACTTCTAATTCCCGGGAACTTAAGACAAAACAAACCCAGCTTGAAGGAGTTTTAAATAAAATGGGAGATAGATCTTTGGTGCATAAAAGATTTAACTTTTTCAAATGGGGTAATAAGCCGGGGCGGCTTTTGTCTAACTTGTTGAATGATTACAAAGGAGGTACATTTGTTGCTGCCTTGAAAAATGAGGAGGGAGAGTTAAGGCATAAAAGTGACAAAATACTTGGTATATTTAAAAAGTTTTATGAAAATCTTTATACTCAGGGATCCTTGGATAGGGACAGGAAAGATAAGTTTTGGGAAACATTAACGGTCCCGAGAATATCTTCAGCACACGCGGAGTACTTACCCCTATATCTCTTGTTGAAATACAATCAGCTATCTCACAACTAAAACCTTTGAAGGCCCCTGGTCCGGATGGGTTTAGTGGGGATTTTTATAAAATTTTGTCGCCTGTTATTGCTAACACCCTTAAGAATCTATATCATTCTATATTGACACAAAAAAAAAAAAGATTCCTGCTTACTTCAACGCAGCAATAATAAAAGTACTTCATACTAAATATTGATTATAAGATACTTACCAAGATTTTGGCTGAGAGGCTTAAAAGAATCTTACTGGAGGTGATCCAGGGGGATCAGACGGGTTTCATCTGGGGGAGAAACTCAGTGCTAAATATCAGAAAAGTACTTTCAGTTCTTCAGCATCTGGAAGACGAAGAGAGCAATGAACCCCGTCTGATCCTCTCTTTAGACGCCGAAAAGGCCTTTGACATGGTCACATGAGATCACCTGATGGAAACCTTAAAAAAATTTAGCTTTCCCCTAGACTTCTCAGATTTCTTACTTGCACTTTACACTGACCCTTATACACAAATTGCAGGGAATGGCTTACTTTCTTCACCATTTAAAATTCAAAAGGGAACTAGGCAGGGATGTCCGCTGTCTCCCCTTCTGTTTGCACTGGCTCTGGAAGCTCTGGCTGTGGCTCTTAGGCAATCTAGGAACTTTAGGGGGATCTGGGTAGGGAGACTTGAATTAAAGCTTGGACTATTCGCGGATGACATACTCCTATTTGTGGAGCAACCTGATGAATCCATCACAAATATTCTTCAGTGTATACAGGAATTTAGCACCTTCTCTGGCTACAAGGTCAACTTCAATAAATCAGAAGTACTTCCTCTATCGGGTGTCTCCCAGATAAGAGCAGATCCACTTCTCAACCAAACCTTTAAAATAGCAAACAAGCAACTTAGATATCTGGGTGTACAAATTACTCCTACAATCAAGGCCCTATACAAAGCTAACTTCGAGCCCATTTTTAAGTCAGTAACCAATATCATCCAGGGGTGGATGGATCTCCTTCTGTAATTATTGGGTAGAGCTGCAGTGTTTCCAAAACTTTCGTATATTATCCAGATGCTCCCGATAATGATACATAAAGCTGAAATAGACAAATGTAACCTATTGTTTTCCAGATTTCTCTAGAAAAACAAAAGACCCAGAATTGCTAAAAACGACTGAAACTTAAGTGTAAAAACACTTTGTGGGGCAACAAGGCCTTTGAGCCAGGTATGTCCAACTCTTGTTTTAAATTATGGAGGAATAAAGGAATAATGGCAATTCGGGACATTTTCGATCCTGGAGGTCAAATTTACACTCAAGAAGAAATATACTTTGCCAAACTCACATTTTTATATGTTTCTGCAAACCAGACACTTTGCTCAACAGACTAAGGGTAGTATACAGCCTGAGACCAACCATGCTGGGGAACTATTGTCATTTATTTCACCTCATCACTATCATTGTAGACATTTATAGACCGTTATTCTAGAACTGGAGGTAGCAAGTGCATGGGAGCAACCTTGCAAGGCCTGGGCTAAGGAAATACCCTCCCTGTCTTATTCAGACAGCTTGATAGAACACTGTGATGGTACCATGAAGGCCTTGGGTTTAAGTACTCTACAAGAAGTCCATCTAAAAATTTTAAATAGAGTATACATTTCACAAGCTCAGAGGAGCCACATGGTGAGGGAGGAGACGGGTAATTGCCCAAAGTGTTTTGCTGGCAGAGCGACGTTTATTCATAACATATGGGAGTGTGGCAAAATTAGAAAATTTTGGTACAAATTACTAGGGTTCGTAAATTGAATTTTCAAGCTTCAAATACCCCTTTACTATGGGTTAATTTTACGAACTGGAAAAAATTCCCAGCGGTAAAGGAAGCAATCCCACTATTATCAATCATAGTCAATATGGCAAAAAGAGTTATCCTAATAGCTTGTAGTAAACCTAATTCCCCTTCAGTTGCTCAAGTAGAAGCTTCCCTTTTGGACCTATTGTATATGGAGAGGCGGGCTGTACTGCCATATGTGGAGAAAGGAATACACAAATTTAATAGGAAGTGGGGTCTATACATAGATTGTCTGCCTATAGACAGACTAGATCACATATTTAAGCTCTTTGAATCCACGACATGGTTCCTTTTATGTAACATTAACTCGGGGGAGTCTGAGGTTAATACAGGATGTTGAAATTCATGTGTGACAATTGATGGAGGTCCATAATTTACAATGGTGTTAGGGATTTGACGAGTCCTTATAGCGGGCCGGTGACATGGCCTTTGAAGGCGATGGTTACTCATATCTCCATAGGTCCTTTTCTGTGTCAGCTTTTAAGTTATTGTTATTCGTTTTCTTTCTTTGTTTTCCTTTTAGTTTTATTTGTGTTTGAAGCTTACTCTTATTGCACAGTTTGCCTGAAATATCAAGATTATATTTGTTCAAACTGAGGGCTATTCTGTTGGAGCAGAGTTTTACACTCCCCTCCCGGGTGAACACTAACGCCAGCTCAGGCTGGCGTTAGTGCAATTATCCCAGCGATGTTTCCATATTCTGCCCTAATAGCTGTTATTAGGGGGAGGAAAAGGAGGGCATGTGCGTGGAAACCGCTGTGATAAACCGAAGTGTGGAAATGTAAAAAAATAAAATAGTTGTTTTTAAAAAAAATAATTTTATTAAAAATAATAAATACATAAAAATATTTATAACAGTTTAAAAAATAAAGAAAAACTTACCTGTCCGGGAGACACATCCGACTGATGATTTCAGTGTCCCGATATGAAGACACTGCACATGCGCAGTTTTTTTCATACCAGGACTTGAAAGTCCCGCATAGGAGTATGAATGAAGTCTCCTGCGATGGGCCCAGAGATCATTGCGAGACCTCACATGGCAGGTAAGTCTTATACCCCTTTCACATCACCACGAAATACCCAGGATTTTTGCCAAAATCCTGGGTATTTCGTGGAGATTTTAAAGGGGTACTTCCGGTGGACCCGTGTCAGAAGACCCAGTGAAAAAAAGGGTTATTCCCAGGTCCGACACAGGTAGCGGTGCAGTGTGAAAGGTGCTACCCGGGTTTTTCAACCCGGATAGCACCTAACACACTTGATTGGTGCAATTTTTTTTACTGTTGCCCTGGCAACGGTAAACAAATTACTCTGTCTGATGACAACAGGACAGACCCGGGTCTCTGAATTTCCTGGGTCTGCCCTGCATTGTGAAACGGGGTCTGTGACCCTGGGATTCTCTGCTGCCCCAGCAATATCCCAGGTATTGCCGGGGTGATGATCTGAAAGGGGTATTAGTAAATTTAATGAACGAAGCTGCCAGACCCACAGCGAGCCAAAGCAAGTCTGGAACAGATTTGTTCATTAAAAAAATGAAGCTCTACGTAAATAGAGCCCTAAGGTTGATCCTCGGACTGCAACTGGACGAACCCACTCACTACCTGCTGTGGACATCAAAAATACAGAAAAAGCATTGCTGAGGAGGAAGCACTGACTTTTCCTCAGAATTGTAAATACATCAATCTACTGGAACAGAAATCTTGTAATCACGTGCTAAAGTATTAGCATTAATTGTGATATGTAGAAGTTTCAGATTATTTTACTCCTCTTCCCAAAACAAAACTTATCAAAGAGAAATTGTATTTAACTGCATAACATACACGTCATGTGACCTCTCCCGACGCCAGTTGAGAAGACCTTTTCTATGCTTCTCTGACAGCCAAGTAAACACACAAAATGGAAGCTGCTCAAATCAATTTATAGGTAAATGCAAATAGGTGCATGAAAGGCAGGGATAATCTGCTAGCAACAGAAACACAGGAAAGGAAATGCCCCAGCAACACTGCAATTAACCAGTAACAGACTATACCGTTCTATCTGTAAGATTTGTATAGTGTATTTTTTTTAATTACTATTATTACTTTTAACTTGTTAATTATTTAAGGATATATATAGCATTCATGAAAAGGCACTCCAATAAGTAATAACTGCAAAAGGGAGAGACAGTACAAGACAAGCCTGAACTTGCTCGTTGCATGGTTAGTGCAAGAAGGGTTCAACTGCTGTACTTAATATTTTTTTTTTACTCCCGTTCCCAAAGGTATCCCAAAATAAAACTTATAACCAAAGAGATTGTATTTAACTGCATAACATACTTTAGGTACAAATAAATGAAACACTATTTTTTAAGATATTCAAGGTCAAATCATGTGACCTTATAATGTAGACGTCAATATTTAAACATAAAACTATTTTTTATAAAAACTTTGATCCTTTAGTTACAAGATCCACATGAAAGTTCTAGCACAATCAGAAGCAAAGTTATGATTCATTTTAGTTGACCTGGCAAGAATAAATTTTCTATTTTTTGTCATGTTTGCAACACTGAGGACTAAAATTTTACGTGACAGTTACTATATGTCATCTACCATCCTACCAAATTTTATGAAAACGTGAGATGGTTGGATTGGAAGCTATGATGATTTGGCATGGAATGACCCTTAAATTCTTCAGGTACAGCTTATTCCTTCATATTGACCACCAGCCAAACCTTTACTTCTAATCACAAACCTATCAAGTTACAATGAACTAAATTTGTGATGCAGTAGTTTGTGACCCTGTCTCATAAATAAAGTAGCTTCATTTGTTTTGATGATGCACCCTGCAGATGTTACTATCATTTTACGATAGTAACTTCTATTGCACAGAACTTCGTTGTTCTAGCCGATGGGGCAGCTCTCCCCCTCCACCCGAAAATGGGGCATGGCAAATCAAATTGTAAAAACATAAAGCTAGTCTAAATTGAAAAAAAAAAAAAAAAAAAAAAGGATCAAAAGTGTCTGGGACAGTATTTTTCACAAAGTCGTTTCTCCAAGACCCCCTAACAGTACAACTTTTCCAACTGTGCTGGAATAAAGGTGTTTTTCTTATAGACTGACATATAAAAAAAAACAAAACCTCAGACACCACTCATTTTAATTCTTCTGTGAGGAGACCTGGACTGTTACATGCCCCAGAGGAAAGTTTGTTTAAACATGTGACCACAGGCAAGTTTTTCCTAAACAGGGGAGACTGAATGACTTAGATATAGAGAATAGCCATTAAGCAGTTAATTACTGTAACTCACTTTCACAACACATTTTAATTTCAGGGCCAGTGCAATACGGGGGATGCGATTCTGGGTGAGCACCCAACTGAAGAGGTGCTCTCCTCCCTCCACTGTATAAGCCACTGCTTTTCCACATCTGCAAAGCAATTGGAACGTTCTACTTTGCCCTCCCCTCCTCCTGTGACAGTTGGTATCAGCCAGCTGGTACTTTGCTCTGAAAGGGAACATGACGTTGCGGGAAATGTTAGCAGGGACTCCATGGGCCAGATTTACTAAGCTGTAGGTTTGGAAAAGTGGTGATGTTGCCTATAGCATCCAATCAGATTCTAGCTGACATTCTCTAGTATGTAATAGGAAAGTGAGAGTTAGAATCTGATTGGCTGCTATACGTTTCCAAATCTGCACCTTAGTAAATCTGGCCCCATGACTTCACTCCAGGACACATCCATAACATGCATGATAGGGCTAAGCAGTAGACATGTCAGAGGAACAGCCATTTAAAGTACAGATAAGAAAGTTATGTAATTAATCTACAATACACCATAAAGCCTTCGAAGGTGAAGAAGCATTTCATATGCACAACATCTTCTCCTTATAAAAGTGAAGCAAGGCCGTCTCATCCAGTTAGATTTTTCATACTAATTTTGCATGTTTGTGTAAAGCTAATTTTTAGGAGCAATTTGAAGGACACTTTCATGCGTGTGTTTGTGTGTAGAATAGCACAAAAAAAAAAAAGTAACTGATGCCATTCCTATAAAGTTTACAATTCAAAAATTTTGCACCAATCATCACTAGGAATGTGCTATTTAAGTCTGTTCAGTAATAAACATGACATTAGGTGTCAGAAGGTAAAAAAAATATATTAACACTAACCATTAAGCAGGTCCTAGCTGAGAGATAGACTATATATAATTTATGAGTGGTATTTTAATGGTGGCAGTGTTAGATTTTAAGATCATTTTTGATTCCTTCTATAAAGTGACAATTACTAACTAAAACACCTGCCAAGACGACAAAAACAGGTGTCCCTAAATAAACAAGCAGACAGTGGTTCAGGACCTGTGTACGTACAGAGGACTCCTTACTACCATCATTTGGTATAGAACTCCCATTTTACATCATTAACCTCATAAGTCTGTGTGGATGGTGACTGACCTCAATGGCTAAATAAGGAGGAGTACCATTTAGGATTAAGGTTTTTAAATATTTTTAAATGGAGAAGTGTGCCCTTGGAATATTTAGGACTTGTTCATATCATATCCATTTTATTTTCATTGCAAACCTATTGCTGTATTTTAAGTTTTTGAATATCCTGATAAGCACGCCCTACTTTTGTTTCAAATTCCATAGCAAGCAGCAATCAGAATAAATAAAAATATTTAAGCAATCTTATATTTAGCTTATTAATGAACAGAAATGCCAGACAAACTGTAGCAATAACATTCTCTCCTACAGCATTAGTTAATATAAATGACACGACTGATAGGAATACGGTTAAGATGTTACAAACAGCCCCACATCCAGGGAGACTTGCCAGGTTAGGGGGGTACTATTTTTACAATTTAACATTTCTGATAAATCACCTTTGGAAGAAGGAAAGCTAGGTGGGTTTAGTTTGTGGATAGAAAATCTAAACAACAAATGTTAAATAAATATGGATCTGGTATGGTAGTTTCATATTTATTGTTTCTATTGTCACATAATATAAAAAGAGCTAAGAGTGAACCAATTTTTTCTAGTCTTCTAAATTCCCATCTCTTGCTGAATCCTGAATTAGTACAGAGCACATGTCCATCCAGGACTTGCTCTGTATCAGACAGTCTGTTCCCAGCAGGTCTTGAATGGCTATGTTACAGGCCAATGGTGTAGGAGCGCCCAGTAGGATTGTGAATTGCAGAGCAGATGGGAGATGTCACAGCCCACTCATACCAGACTTTCTTGCCATTGTTACAGCGCCAGAACCGTACACATACTGTGTCACCCTCTCGAAGAGGAATGGGTTGCTGTAAAACAAAAATTAAAATTAAATAAAAAGAAAAAAGAAAAATAAAAAACAAAACTTCAAAATTATTTATTTTATTCAAACGATCAAAATTTGAACACACCTTCATAAATTATTAAAGACCTCAAAGCCTCAGGAATGCACTACCTAGAACTTGCTACGTTCTGACTTTGAAGGATGAGCAACATTATTAGGGGCAACTTACAGACTGGACACATTAGCTATGCATACTCCAAAAGTGGCTCTAATGAGAAAAGTGTGTGGAATTTTACAGGTCCATTGAAGAACTGATCCTTTCTGCCACCAACAAGATTTCAGAGTACACGATCACCTGGTACCCATGGATCCAGTATCTTGACACCTCCCCCATGCCATTTCTCTGTGAAATCCTATATCACACCTCACACGTCCTGTTCTGAGATAAACCACACCGCTCGCGATAACCTGGCTACCCCCCCTTCTCCTTTCATTTTCCCTTTTTTCTTTCCTTTTCTCTCTCTTCTTTTATTCTAATATTGATGTCTTGAATGCCTTGCAGGCAGCTTGTTTCTTGATGTTATTGGGCCTGATTTAGACCTACGCTCGCAAGCGATCGTACGCTGGTCATAAGTGTAAAATCGGCAGAAAAAACGCACTGCGCATGTGCAGAGTGACAGCTTCCGGTCATATCAAAGATCTTTTCGTAGCGGCGATTCAGGCGTCCGTATTCTGTGTGTATTTTCCAACGACGGGGCGTGTTTCTATTACGAAGTTAGTACGGACGCTGGAGTTAGGGAATGTAGGCGGGGGGAGCCATTTAAATTGTACAGTATGGGCGTGCTTAGGCCGGTACGATCAGCGCGTTGCTACGAAAATTCGTACTGACGCCAGGAAAAGTTAGGGTAGGGTAGAGGTAAAAGTAAGGGGAGTGTCATGGGAGTAAAAATTTTTACGCTGAAGCGGTAATACGCTCCGCTCTCATGCGTAGGTCTGGATCAGGCCCATTGTTACTAACCTCAGACTGCCTAAGTTGGTCTAGTTTTATAGTCACTTGTTAAATGCTACTGTTTGAACACTTGTTTTGTACAAACTGCATATTCATCATCTGTCTCGCATTTCTACAAATAAAGAATTTATACTAATGGGAAGTGCAGTAAGCTAAGCAAATGTTCCTCAAAACTACTTACAACAAACATGTCCTCATTCAGCTAAGATTTGCAACAATGCCTCTAATAAATGTAAAGGACATCCACGGTGTGTGAAAACAAGAAGTATATTTTCATAGTTGACAAGTACCCTATGTAAATGGTTTAGCAAATAAAAAAACCTCAATATTTGAATCTGCCATAAATGACAAGACTTCCACTGGTCCTGCAGTAAAAATAGTTCACCAATTCAGCTAGATCCTTTTTCTTTCATTTCTACACCATTTTATCTGTAATAAATTTTTTTACTTGGTCTCATCCTAGCTTCTTGTCACTATCCATAACAAGTTACCTTGATTGGAAAAAGAATGGGAAACCACGAAAACATCCCCGGAGAATGCGTTTCAGGACAAATACCTGTCAAAACGTATGAATGAGAGAGTTAGAGGGAGAGTTGACAATTAATAATGTAGAAGAGGGTTAGGTTTTAAATATTAATACTAACTTAGCGTAACATCTTTATAGAGCACCGTCTGGAAGTATCCTGCAAATCCATGCAGCACTGTATTCAGCTTTATGTTGTATTTTAGGCAACAGCAACGATTGTTATCAATTACAGCATCTGGAAAGAGAATGAATGTGAAAATAACTTTTGGCTGTTTTTATTTCTAAAACGCATCATTCTCGCCAGGGACTCCCACCGCTCTAGGACATCATTGTCTTTAAATAGTGCAGACAAAAATGTGGGCCCTTGTAAAGGTGAATAAATCACTGATATCCCTGGAAGCACAAACTCCCCTGCTTTATTAATTACAGTCGACAGAGAAATATTACCAAAGGCAAAAGGAAATAAGTTATTAGGGCAAGGTCATGGATAATCAGACAACTGCAAATGAAGAAACCAGACTGGAAGGATTGATCAGTACACGGTGGTGATTGACTGAAAAATAAACAACTTCGATCCAAAGAAATCCTCTCCTTCCTACATAAACAGGAGCTGCTATAATGGGTTTACTGTAGTATGTAACAGCTTGCATACTGCCTTCAGCTGCCCAATCTATGTGCAAAACGCTTACTGCTAATGATTCAGGGAAGAGATCTTTCAATAATTCTACTCCCCTAGGGGAGAATAGAGAATATTGCTAGAGATTAGGCACTAGTTTAATATCTTCATATTTGTACCACAAATCTCAGGATCTCAACTTTTCCCCTGAAACCCTTCTGGTGCCATATCTGACATTTGAGATAATGTCAAAAGTAAGAGGTTACTAATATGCACATCATTAAAATGTCAAATAAATAAAAGCCACCATCATTCTCCTCCCACAGCAACAAAGTGGAGTGAATCTTATTGTAGTAAAACGGCAATAATGAAAAGTCTTACATTCCCCTCACCTTTATTTGGATGTTGGAATGTGAAACAAGGTAAGGGTTCAGAGAGTTGATGAAAGTTGTGCAGCCTAACAACATATGGCATCTCAAACTGAGCCTGTTACATGAGAGAAATGGTAAACAAGAGATACAAACCTATAGGCAAAAGTTACATTTCATTACAAATCTATAGAAGGCAATAACATATACAGAAACATATAATAACAGAAAATCAAAATAAAATAGTAAATCGATATTTCATGTCTCACTGACCTCTGGATCTCTGTCCTTTTCTCTGCATCCCCTCACCTCATTGTAAAGTTTAGAGGAAGAGATGGGAGCCAAATAAGAAGTGTACTCCCCTGGTATACTAACACCATCCTCTGCCAGGAGAAAAAAACATGGGAGTCAAATAGGAGCATAACCAACATTACAGTTAAGAAATGAACAATGACCAAAAATATATTTAAAGAAAAACAACAAAAAACATACCTTTAAGAAAATGCTGGGCACCATCCAAACATTCAGGAGATAGTTCATTGTCACCAAAAGAACCCAATAGCTCACTGACAATAATATCTGCTTTCTCTGGTGGCTTCCATTCTCTCATGTCACAGGACACAACAGTCACTTGACTGCCCCACTCTTCATAGCGCCACCCCTCTAACCTGAGAAAGATGCATCTGGGATTAAGAACTCACAGAAAAACAGATCCTGGCTTTTTTCGGCAGTACTCACGTAATTACAGCATTAGGGTTTTTCTCCACTGCATACACTTTTATCATACGCTCTGCTTGCTTGGCAGCTCTAAGTGATGCATTCACCAAGGGACCCCGGCCTGCTCCAAGAACCATAAGGACCCTAAATACAAGGTCAACACAAACTTAAAAATTTTGTCATGTGCAATTAAAACAATATAACTATGAAATGCAGATTTACAGAAACAAACAGCAGTGTAATTGTTAAAAAAAAATAAAAAATAAAAAAAGTATTAAATGCATTGGCTTTTAACAACTGTAAAGCTTTTAATAAAATGTTTTATAGAATGTAAAATCTCGATCTCATACTTAAAATTATGTACTGGTTCCTACTTACTAAAATCAGAGGAGGACATTGTATACACAATGTAGTAGTGAGTAATAAGCTAGCATGATGATAAATATAAACCTACTGCGTTTTAGTCTCTTTTTCTTCATCTGGGACTCTATCCAACAAACATTTATACACAGCCTAAAATAGAAGTAAAATAATTGTAAAGTAATCACACAACGGGAGCAGGCAGAGATTTATAATCTAACCAATGCAAGGGACAAAGCTCATAAAAGCAATTGTAGCTAGCCCCCAAAGTGCCAATATTAAACTGCACACCAGGCCACTATACTGTTAAAATATCATTACTTTATTCTTTAATCACAGTATCAAACCTTTAATCACAGTCCAGCATTATTGCCAACGATTTCTTTTAAGAAAACATGAATCACATACACATATTTCAAAACAAACACTGGCAACACGGCTCTGCTTAATGTATGCATAAACCTTATTAAACTGCATCATTGGCTGAACTCTGCACTAAAACACAAAATCAAAGAAATAAACAAAGTAACCACCTCACGGTGGGTCTTCACTCCACTCAAGGAGCTATTACCTGAAGCCAATAAACAAATAAAAAGAATATACATTACAAATGATTAATCCATTAGTGCAGGGAGGCAGGAGCAGCGAGTCTGCAGTCACATCAACACGTGTTTTGCTATGGTGCATTTTCATAGCGGAACGTGTTTGTGTGACTGCAGACACAAAATCAACAAAAACTAGGGTTAATGGGCCGTGTATACGCAATCTATGTTGCAACAAGTAACGTAGATTACGTTACAGAATTACTGCGCATGCGCAGTAGAACATATCGGTAAAAGCTCTGCATACAGCCCCATATTGTGAGCAGCCATTTAACCTACTAGTATGTTTATACGCGTGGAGGAAACAAGAGAACATGCAAACTTTACTGAGACTGGGAATCAAACTCATGTCTTTAGCGCTGTGAGGCAGAATTGCTCATCACTAAGCCTCCATATCATCCAACTTACTTAACTATGCAATCATCAATTTTACCTGCTGATACTGGGAATATTTCACTGGATCCTTCTCAAAGACTTCATAGGTTTGAGATTCCAAGTTATCCATCAGAGGCTGTAAAAAAGAAAAAAGAAATAAATATGAGCAAAGCAAGTTACAACCTTGCAGATACTTGTGTTGCTGCAAGTATTAAGAAGAAAAGTTTCCTCTCTAAAGCTGGATGCTTACCTGAAGTGGTGACTGTAAATAATCCTCATACCCTTTGGCAAACATCTCATAAGCATTTGGTGAAGGGCGATTTTGACTTAGGTACTCTAAATACTGCAAGTAAGAACAGAAATCTTTCTCCGAGTGATGATGAGCCCCAGATATCACAAACTGGACCTCCAGCTTCGAGAAAATTAGAAACAAAAAGTCAACACAAAAAGTCAACCAATAAAAAACATGAAAAATCGTCTTCGCTTTAACCAGTGTTACCTTAAATAAACGAAAGATGAGACGTTGATGTACTTTGGAAAGCACAGGGAATCCTTTTTTATTGGTTAGGAATATGTTGGTTGGGAGAATGGCTGCCTTGATTGGTTCTCCCAACCAACGATCAATTATATCATCACTTGGAAGGTCAGCACCCACTTCAATAGCTGTCAGGAAATAATCAACGTTACAATTTAGCAAACAAAATAAATCTAAATGCAATCAATTTCTAGAGGCAAGGTAACTCACCTAGAGCAACTCTCTTATTGTAATCACACAAGGTTCTGAAATTATGCCACCTGCGAAGGTAATGAGGAAAAGAAAAGAAAAAATTACTACTTATCTGGGATGCAGCACCAATGCATGTCCATGCCTTGATTTCTCACCATAGCCAAGTCCTTTCTTCCCCACCATTATCCTTCTCATCACATTGTGGTGCAGGTTCATTCTCTATAAGGTCATCTCGCAAGTCATTTGGAGCCATTAATGGCACTCTCATCCAGAACTAAAATCAGAAAGGGACAAGTTATTTCTGTAACATAAGCAATGAACCAATAATGCGTAAATGCACATAGCAGTCCTACCATTGTAGAATGGTGACCATTGTGAATATGACTGAGAAGGTGCCGAGCCAAATTACTGTTCTCCTCATGGGTAAGAGGGATTAGAAATGCAGGAAGCCCAAGATATGCTGAAAAATGCAACTCCTGCAGCAAAGCCTGGAATATAAATGATAGAGCAGAAAAAGTATTTTTGTTTTAAAGGCTAAAAATCTTATTTTTTTTTTACTTGATAATTAACATTTAATATCTTAAGTAATGGGTTTGAAGGTTTAGCTGCATAAACTAAATACAGAGCACTTGACACACATTCCAGTAGACCAAAGTCCCATGAAGGGTAAAGCTATCACTTTAGGAAATGACAAGTCCTAAACCCATTCAGGGTCCAGAAAATGAGGAGCAACTGGGAATTATAAAGTTCAATTACTTGTTTATCTAACATCCATGTCTACATAAAAATAAAAAGCAGTAGAATAAATCTTAGGGATTCAAACGCCCCACCACAAAGGAACCTCCAAATCTACAGAGACCAAAATCTATTGTAGATTGTTCTGAAACAATATTATTTTAGAAAGACATTTTCACACTTTGTAAATCATGCAATTCCATTACCAATGTTTTAATTGTAGAACAGACAAACTGTGTAGATCTATTAATGATAAAATAATATCCCCATTACATATCACCATTCTTTTCAAACACCCTTGCATATGCAGTGAAAGATATAAGCAGGCAAGTCTACAGAACACAAGAACCTTAACTTAGGATGGATTATGAAGGATTGGATTAGCATTTTAGCTACAGGTTGAGACATGCAAATCCCCTCTTCTTTGGCCTGTATAACACCCCTGTCCCCCACCAAAAAAATAAAAAAAAAGTGAATAAAAAAATGAATTACTGCTTCTGAAGTCTTGCGGATTGCTGCCACATCAGAATCTGCTTTAATCCATTCCGACAGCTTCCCAACAATAAGTGTGTTCCAATCTAAGGCAGGGAAAAAAAAGTTTTTTTTGTATTATTCATGAGCATTAACAGAGCAAAATAATGTATTACATAGATGTACTAGAAGACTAGCAAGTCAGATTAAACAGAGAGCAAGATAAAAATACCCATGAAGACCACTGTTCTATGGCAGGGTTGCCAACTTTTAAAAGCTTCCCTCCGGGAGATCACGGAGAGAAGCCATAGATGCATGCAGGAGGTGAGGCTTAACGGTGTGATTTATGCAAATCGCGCCATTAAGCCCCATCCTTTCAATTACTCCTTTCAGTGTTTCATAGGGATGGGGGTGGGGCTTGTTGATGCAATTTGCGTCATCAAGTCCCTCCCAGTCTCTAGCAGCACTAGTATTGCCAGGCAGAGGGGGCAGGACTTGTGGTTTCCATTAAACCACTGCCTCAAGTCCCTTGCAGGAGATTTGCTGGCTCTACCGGGAGAACTGCCAGAATTTCAGGAGACTCAAGGACATTCAGGGAGAGTCGGCAACTACGTTTTATGGTAAAACAAACAAAAGCATTAATATAGAAATAAATTCATTAATAAACAGTGCCATTTTTAGAGCATTGAAGTCTGCATTCAAGAAGAGGATCCCTTACTTTGAGTTCTGAAAGGAATTGGAACTTAAGCAGTTAGGTCTTAAACTGAAGAAAGGCTCCTCCCCTCAGCTACCTCTGCTGCTTAGCAGTTTATTTTAAAAGGCCCTAAGGAACTGGGAACCTGGAACCCAACCTAAGCCAAACAGATGGTCACATAAGGGCAACATTCCCAGTGAACACCATTCCCAGAATCTGCATTTTTAGAAGCAAACACCTGGAAACGGTAAGTCTGCTACAATTTAAGCATGTTAGTGGAACTTAGCAACTACGGGCCTGATTAACACTTAAGCATCTGCTTTAGATTGGAACACACTTATCGTTGGGAAGCTGTCGGAATGAATTAAAGCAGATTCTGATGTGGCAGCAATCCGCAAAACTTCAGTAATTCATTTTTTTATTCACGTGGGGGACAGGGGTGTTATACAGGCCAAAGAAGAGGGGATTGGCATGTCTCAACCTGTGGCAAAAAATGCTAATCCAATCCCTGCTTTGAAGTTAACATTTGGTTTGAGTGAATTCTAAGAGTATCATCCCTAATCTCTTCTTGTTGCGTTTGTGGGTTGTTTCTTAAAGGTTGTGATTGGGAGTTAAATTTATTTTCCTCTTGGCTATAAATTTGGCCCGAAACGTCCTACTGTGCATGCTTAGGTCATTTACGCTGTGTACGTAGGTGCGTTATGCCGCCTTGGGGTGTTTTGAGGAAGAAGTGGGAGGGGGGAGGCTTTAGTGCAATGTCCGACACGGAGACATAATGTAGCCTTATGGCACTCATAAGTGCCATAAGATACCAAAAAAGGGGGTGCAGGTTGGGGGCTGAAAGAGTGAGTTAGGTGCGCATCTGCCTGCACCTAACTCACTCAAGTGTAAATCAGGTCCTACCTTAGGATGAAAGGTGGTAAATGAGAAGAGGTGGATTACAGGACAATGTGTCCAGCTCAGCTACCATTCTGGCAGAACAAAAATCCAAGAGGTAACACTAAATTCCAAGTAAGATACTTAATTTTTGTTGAAGCCAGTGGTTCAAATGGAGGTTACTGCAGAACCAACAATACCAAATTCAAGCCCCAAGAGCTGGAACCAGACAGACTGAAAATGTTGGCACATGAAAGACCCATTGAAAGTCAGAAGCTTGGAAGCAGGTGCCAGAATTCTTTGGACATAGACCAGAAGCACAGAAACCTGCACCTTCATGGAGCTACAACCTAACCCTGTTTCTAAACCCTCTTGGAGAAACACTAAAGACACAAACCAGAAGAATGAAAGACCTGTACAGATCATTTTGCGGTAAAAAAGGCAACAATGCTGAATGCCCATCTGTCAAACGTGTAAGGGGAAAGTCCCCTACAAAGGAATAACCCCTGTAAATGGGACCATCTTGAAAGGAGGGCCAAAAAGACCTAAACCAGTCCTCTGCTCGACTGCTGAGAACCCACCAAAACAAATGGGCTTTTCCATCCATGACCTGACTGATCATGCTATTGAGGTATCCATGATCCGCTAAGCAAACTGACTTTATTCCATGCAAGAAAATACAGCTGAATACTATAGTCCCTACATTAGCTTTGTGAGCTTTCCCTCAATAGACATTCTTTGTAAAATATACATTTTATAAAAGCTGTACACTTCTTTACTAAAGTGCTCAGACTCAGTGTACATATACCCTGCAATCACAATTCTACAGTAAAAAAAAATCAGGGTTACAAAATAATCACAATTGTAGTATAAAATAGTTCTGAAGGTACCAGTCTGAAAGTCTTCAAGTAGTAGGAGTCACAGAAAGGAGGAGGAATGAACCAAATGATTTTAGTAATTGCTCAGCAAGTAACTGCTACGCAGCATATTGAGACGAGTAAGTGAGAAATTAGCTGATTGAAGAGAGAAACCAATTGGAGCTTCCCCAGGTTTCAAAATATTCTTTCTGCTCCATGTGCTGCAACAATCCACATCTTTGTAGCACATGAACTTTACAGATAAAGGTTTTTTTTCCAATTTTACTGTTTTTGCACAGCAGGGGACAGTGGAGCAGCCTGCAAAGACAGCCAGCACTCTCTACCTGCCACACAGGAGCATGCCACATCGATTACTCCACAGTCTGAGAGCAGAGAATTCATACCTCTGCAGGGATCACTTGTAAATATGAGACCCGCTAGTGAGCAATCCTCTGGTTTGTTATCACTAGCTGTGTACGTTGCCCATATTTAGTCTTAAGATGGCCTACCTTTAGTATAAAGACTACACTTTCTCCTCTTGCAGGCTGCATGACAACATAGTGTGTGGTGCAGAATTAGTTTCAGTTTTTGCATAAAGTTTTTTTAAAAAAAGTAGAGAATACACCATGCCAGATTTAACACTGATAGTTGCCTGATGAATAACATAATATGATATTATAAACATACCACGTCCAGAAAGTAGCAGGTCTGATCGGGTCTGTGGCCCAGACCGTGACTTTGCAGGCTCCTTGAAAAACTCTCGTTTAAAACGTGGGTGGAATATTGGCATACATAGGAAATCAAACCTAATGGAAAAGCACAGGGAGAGAGAGAAAAAAGTGTCAGAGCATAAAATCAAGCAAAATACAGTACTAAATTTGCTGCTTCTTCTTTTACTAGATTTCCACCACCATGACTGTGTCCCAAAAAAAAAAATAAAAAAAAAAAAATATGCAAACAGACCCAAAGATAAAGAGTAAAACATTACCAGGGATTTTATGTAACAAAATTGTAATCAAAATATAGCAGCAACCGTAGTAATAAGTTACAAAAATCATCAAATCCCGGGATGGCATTAGCAATGTACCCTACCTGTAGTTGCATTGCAGAATAGTGCATACAATGTTCTAAGGGGTAATGTCACCAGTTTATGGGTAGTATGCTGCCAATTATAAATGGTACAGCGCTGTACGTCTAATTCAATTTACCCCCAGACAAGAATCACACTAATTTTCTTTAGACAATTTGTATAATGGCTCACAGAAAGAGCTAAAACCAATACAGGCAATCTGCAGCTCCACAGCATTAACTATGAAGAAAGAGAAACCCAAGAGAAAATAAACATAGGACGGTGAGGCGACATTATTACATCTACATATTCACAAATGCTAGTTTTTAAGGCAAGAAACGCCTGTGACATACATCATATCACATGCCTCTCTACAGAAGCATGCAACGCACATGTCGCACGCACACATCACGGTTTATACAGCACAAGACATACTGCACAGCTCCGCACAAGACCATGACCTCACCCCTGCTTGGCTACAGCACCCAAAGTCTCCGCAACCTCCGGGACACAGCTGAGATCCCGACCGCTAGATACCCGGCCTCCCCCGCTGCCTGTTGACGCCATCTTGAACGGAGGCTCACTCCACGCGCGTTAGACAGGTGACGCCCCTCCTCAAGACTCCTGTCACCAACAGCCAATAAGGTCGGGCAATGGGCAGTGAATAATAGACCAATCAAGTAAATTCTTCCTACGTATGGTAATGAACGGAAGCAGGCAAACAATGCCAAAAAAAAGCAGCACCCTATCAATGGAAAGAGCTAAGAATGTGGGGGGGCGTTTGCTTCTTAAAGCCAGTTTATTTCATTGCCTTGGCCGCGCCCATTAATATCCATAGCAACAACCAAACTATCCAATCACAGCTCAGTAGCTTTTACATAAGCTATGATTGATTCTTACACCTCCGTCAATGGGCCAGTGGCGCAATGGATAACGCGTCTGACTACGGATCAGAAGATTCTAGGTTCGACTCCTGGCTGGCTCGAAGACATTTTTTTTTCTTATTTGACGCGATTCATTTTTACTTTATAATTTACTATTTTGGCATTTAAGTATTTGTTATCGTATTTTGTTTTTTTTATTCGTTTATTGGTAAAATGTACATCATTTGAATTAAATAGTAATATGAAGATTTGTAGAACTAATTATTAAATTTACACAGAAATATATAATTTAAGCTCTGCTATAAACAAAGCCAGAGCAGTATAAAACACTGCAAGCTTTGTAGAGGGCTCATTTATTTGAAAAAGCTTCATGCAAAAATATTTCCCAAACAATTAATGAACACTTGTGTTGATCAATGTTCATTACCACTTTAAAATTAATACATTATGGGCCTGATTCAGTTAGCCTTGCGTCCACGTATTTTGCGGTGCAAAGATAATGTTGCGAATTTATTTTTCAGATTTTTTTTTTTTTTAAAAGTCAGCTACCGTAATAGATGGGAAAATGCGCACCGCAAACATTATTTTTAATTGAATTAGGCCCTATGTGTATAAGTATAGCATTACTAAATGAAAAGAATTCTATTACTTATTTCTGCGGTAGTTTACTTTAATGTGTACAGTTTTCAAATATCAGTCCACAAGTCAAAAAAAAATAAAGAATCTGCACACCTCTTTAAATAAAAAATCGGTATAAAACATTTATTAATGGCAATAGTAATTCTCATGCCAAACAGAAAAAGCACATTGCATAGCCACATTATCCACTATAGAAGTCATATGGCACATAGTATGCACCATACCTCCCAACATTTGAAAATTCAAAAGAGGGACAAAATTTTGCGGCCTGGTAGTGGGGGGTGTGTCTTGTACCACCCAGTGGGCGTGTCTGGGAAAGTGGGTGTGTCTTGCACCACCCATACAAGCAGATCTAGTACCTGCCCCTTTTATTCAGCCATCCATAGGTCTGCCCCTTATTATTTGTCCAGGATTCATATGCTCAGCCTCTATATCTGCCTCATATTATTATTGCCAGTCTCCATGTCTGCCCCCAATTAATACAGCCAGCCTCCATGTGTGCCCCCTATTAATATTGCCTGCTTCCATGTCTGCCCCCAACTGCCTGTGCCAGCCTCCTTCTGCCACCTATTGCCAGTGCCAGCCTCCATCTGCCCCCTATTGCTAGTGCCTGCCTCCATCTCTGCCCCCAAATACCAGTGCCAGCCTCCTTCTGCCCTTATTGCCACTGCCTGCCTGCATGTCTGTCCCCTATTGCCAATGCCTGTCTCCATGTCTGCCCCCAAATACAAATGCCAGCGTCCTTCTGTCCCTTATTGCCAGTGCCTGCCTCCATGTCTGCCCCCTATTG
>WWET01000071.1:574828-585201 GCA_011038615.1 Limnodynastes dumerilii | reverse complement strand
AATCTTATCTTGAAAGTTCTTTTAATACCTGCTCCTCAGTGAAAGTAGTAGTAATTGCCCCCATTGTATTAATATTCTTCCCATTCAAAAGTGGACCCTTCCCCTCTCTTTCTTTTGTGAATATTGAACAGAAATACTTGTTAAGATGATCTGCCATAGCCCTTTCACCCTCAATAAGAATTCCGCTCTCCGTTTTTCGCCTTATGATACCCTCCTTTGTTTTTCGCCTTTCATTTATATACAAAGCTAAGCTTTTGTCCCCGTTTTGTACCAAATGGGCCAGTTTTTCTTCAGTTTGTGCCTTTGCTGCTCTGATAACCTTTTTAGCCTCCTTCTGCTTTGTAAAATACACCTCCCTCATTACTGTGCCTGCTCTGATAACCTTTTTAGCCTCCTTCTGCTTTGTAAAATACACCTCCCTGTCATCATTACTGTGAGATTGCTTATAATTCCGAAAGGCCATCTTTTTTGCTTTCACTATAGTTGATACCTGTTTTGTAAACCACATTGGCTTTCTTTTTCTGGGGTTTTTTCTAACCATTCTTATATAAAGGTCTGTTGCTGTTAATAATGCATTTTTTAAATTTCCCCACTGCTCCTGAACTCCTTTCATGTGCCCCCACTCTGCCAAAGAATCACTTACATATTTCCCCAAAATCTGCCTTCCTAAAGTCTAGCACCCTCGTCTTTGTGTCACGTCACACCTCACATGGCACTTCTGTAAGATAGGAATTATGTACAAAGGGGCTGGTCTTCCTGCCAAGGTGAGCAGGGGGGGTATTGTTACTTTTACAGTGGGGTTTGACAGATAATCTGCTTATGTGATTTAAGGCTGCATAAGTAACTAAATCTCTGCACGAGGGAAGTGACAGGGGGATTTCACTCCACTCTTCCGTGCGGACTTTAAGCTCCCTGGACATATGGATAGCCTGCAGGGATCTGGATCCGGTCCATAGACAGTTTTGCATGAGACATTAAAAAGACAGCTTTTATGTTGTCCTAAATCAATAGGAACTGTTGTTAAAATATACCAAAGAACAACAAATTGCAGTGAAGACACCAAAGAAGATTAAGAGATTAGTGACAGTGTGTGACACTATAAAAATGCAGTATTTAGTGACATGTCCAAGCTAAATAAAGGGCTCTACAGTCTAAGGAAATGAGTGGAATATCATACTGATGTTATTCATAACGTAAAGTCCCTTACCCATTAGTGTTTGTATTTTCTTATGGTTAAGTATTTCACATGTTATTATTATTAGCACTATGACTATTGACTGAACTCTACCTCAATGTTAGCAAAGTGGGTAGTAATATGATAAATAGTGATTTCTAGTAACCGAATCATTCACAATGTGTTTTATCATTGTTAAAATCTACAAGTGAATACAAGTATAATACCTCCATGGTAGGATTCCAAAGTGTTTCATAAAATTATTTCAAAATAATGGTGGTCATCAGACATCAATGTTTACTGACCCTGTATCGACGACTTCTCAATTTCTTTTCTTCCTTCTCTCTCAGACTCTTGAAAGGATTCATTGAGTTTCGATACTCTCTCCTCTTTGTCAGAAAGTAGGCAACACATGCACCTATTGTATTATAACACAATGGCTTAAAGTTACACATATAAAAAACAATGCTTTATACAGAAAATTATCTATTACAAATGTGAAAATAATACCCCTTTCACATCGCCTCAAAAACTCGGGTTATTGGCAGGGCAGGCAGCAACAACCTGGGTCGAGGCACAGTGTGAAGTGTTGCCAGAGCAATAGTAAACAAATTGCAATCTGGATCTGGTCCTTAGTTCTATTTAGGTTCTATTTTGCATGTTCCCAATATGCAATACACAAAAAAAAAATCTTAAATTTTAATGATTATGGTCCTGATTCAGAGACTGAAAATAAGAGCGGAAAGTTACTCCTGGGCTAAACCATGTTGATGGCAGGGGAGTCAAATTTCATCTGTTGCAAACAGTATTAGAGTTCAGAGGTGATGTTTCCCAGCCCAAGTCTAAATAACAGTGTGATAGTAAAGCTGGTCAGTATCTGTGTGCAGTAAGCAATTCAAAGATATATCCCTGCATGCTAAGAATACAAATAACTTGTCTCCCCCTGAAATTAGCATGGTCTAGCCCAGGAGTAACTTTCCTATCTTAGGACCAGATTCAGAGATTGAATAAGAGAGGAAGTTTACACCTGGGCAAAACCATGTTGTTTTCAGAGGAAGTCAAGTTAATTGTATTCTTTGCATATAGGGATATACCTGTGAATTGCCTACTGCACACAGATACTGACCAGCTTTACTTTTACACTGTTATTTAGACTTGGGCTTGGAAACATCATCTCTCAAACTCTAATGCTGTTTGCAACAGATGAAATTTGTCTCCCCTGAAATCAACATAGTTTTGCCCAGGAGTAACTTTCCTCTCTTATTTTCAAACTCTGAAGCTGGTCCTTAATTTCAATCTTCTTCTTAAGTCTGAATGAGGCCCTATGTTCTTGGTGTTTACTTATTTTGTTTGTATCACCTTTCAGCTCTTTGTCTGTATAATGATGGATGCTGCAGACCAACTCTTGTTTTAGCTTCTCCACCAAAAACTTTAGAACAGATATATTCCAGGATGACTTTATGCTGCAATCAGAAATGATATTAAGGAATTAATACTCCAAATGTGAATGTTTCAGTTGCTGCGAGTGATGTAACATACATGATTACCCTTACCTCTCTGAACCATTAAAGCGCTTGTTGTTAGAGATGTGATTGTGTATATTGTGCACCAGTTTCTGAGTGAAAAAAAAAGATACAGAAGTAAATATGCAGCTTATAATAGAATATATTAGTTATTTTTTCTATAATGTGCCAAAAGACAACTTGGTATCAGTTGAATGCAATTTCTGTGGTCTTGTTACATAGACTAGCGTAGGTATCATAAATGATACATGCACTACTTATCCATCTGCCCTGCACACATATCCTACTTCTTTATTTTCCACATATATTGTTCTGCTGTTTTTGTTATGTACTTTATTTCTGCATTGTATTTGTATTGTATTCCTTATTTTTATGGATTTGTACCGTCTGTTAACTATTGTATATGTAAATACTGACTTTCCATATTGCTGCGGATACCGTAAGGCACCTTAAAAATTAACATTATTAATAATAATAACAACAATACTAAAGGAAGAAAACATGCTTACTCACAGATATATGTTCTTTATACCTGTGATGGGCATCAGACAAACTTTGGAAATGTCTATGTTATAGTGCATAACACTTGTTTGAGATACATTCTGGTATGGTAAATATAAAGGTGTTTCATTCTCTGAATTTATATATTGGGCCTAAGTTCAGAATCTCTGTGCGTATTTTTATGAGCAGATATACTGTGCATTCCCAGAACTCAAACATAAGCACGGAAACCATGGCCGACTGGTTCCCAAACACGGACGGCTGATTAGGACTGAATCATATATCAGCATGGAACGAACACCGCATGTGTAGCTAGAGAGGCAAGACTCTTAATGCAAATGAGCTGCACACAGCCTACTAATATACAGTATGGGCATTCCTCTTACGTTACTGAAGGCATAATTCACAAGTGCGAGTGCCTTGCGGACGGATACACAGAAAAAGATAAGGAAGCCCTCTAATACCGTTAAGTAGATTTATGTATGGTTTGGAGCTAGCCTATGTGTCTTGTGTATATATATATATATCTTTAATGCCATTAGACCTTTAACACTAGAGAAAACTATTCCATTTATATTAATTGAAATATTTGTAATGTTGTAAATATTTTTGTTTTTTAAATAAAAAAAATAATGCATTATATAAAAAGTTAATTACAATGAATTTTCCAAATTTTTGTTAAAAAACAATATACCGGTAATTTTTTTTAAACAAATATTTTAAAAAAACTATATAAATAGCAATTAACATACATTACACAGGTAGCTTGTTGTTCCAAGGAACATTAAGGGTTAAACTTACAATGTGCCATTATATTAGCAAAAAAAAAGTAGTATTGAGTTGTTAATCAACATTTGTGTTTAGTTATGGATAAGTGAATGCTGATTAAGTTTCAGTACCTAGATGACCTCCGTATGATTCACAATAAGGAAACACATCTGCACTTAAATCCAAACACCTAGATAACTTTCTGTATGTGGCATTTAATTTTGTAGCATCTCCGAATAAGTCTTACAGATCTCGTCCACGCGCATATTTAGGTACTTCTGCAATTCCGCACGAACATTACTCAAGTCTGAATCAGGTCCCTTGTTACTGATTATAAGGTAATTTAAGGTAATCTGTGATGTTGCAGATGATTCGAGAACTGACCCCTGAAAAGACTTCTTGGTTATGTAGAGCTCACAATAGTCCAAGGAAAAGTCTTGTTGGGAATGGTGACAGCTGGGGAGCTACATGCTGCTTAATCCTGCTGTACTGTAGTGTGTGCTTGAAAGCAGGCAAATCATTAATATCTAAACTTTCAACTTTTGATAAAAAAAAAAATGTCATGCTGTCAAACTAAAATGTTAAGGTCGATACACACTAAGCTTACACACAAACGTGCACACACTGAGCCTGACTGATTATGTTGACAATGATCATTTCATTAATACATTAGCATTATGCATGGTTACATACTTACTGACAAAACAAGATCGCGTTTTCGCCGAGAGCATTTTTGGCCATTGCTACGCTGCCGACTGTGTGAGCCAGTAAAGAATGATGCAAACGATTGTGGCGAGGTTGGTGGTCTAACATCTGCTGCGTCTGATGAGGTCTCTGCCATAATCAAACCACCTGGACTTAAGGAGCCATCTTTTTGTAAAAGGAGATGGGAATGTGTTGGCTTTATAATTGGAGAAATAGTTTCATTCATCATTTCCACAGGGTCCCTATGAGGGCGAGGGTCAGTCAATTGCTTCACCATGTTTGGAGCTAAAATCCTTGGAGCGGGAGGCTCAGAATTTAAAAAATCATCAATGGCCTGCAAAAATTAATAGTCCACATTTAAATAAATGTTAATTCAGTTCACAAAAAAAAAAAATAGTGTAAAATGGCAGCTACAGTGTTAACATAGATAGATGGCTGGCGGTAAGGAAACACTGGCTTTAAACATGCATACAACAGATGGTATAAAGATTATACACCTGCCAAAATTACTGCAAACAGAAGCTGTCCCTATTAAAAGTGACAGACTTTGTCTCCCACTGGAATGTAATGGAATGTAGACTAAGCATACACAGGCTGTGAGCTGATGTATTATGTACACCTACCCATGGCAAAATACTGAGGAGCAATGAGCCAACAGAATGCTAGGGCACTGTAAATGCTGCTAAAACCTATGCTTTAGATGACATTAGATTTGATATAAGTGCAGGTTGTGCAAATAGAAATACAGCTAGCTATGTTTATTTTGTCAAGTACAATTTTATTTAACTGCTTGAATGACAGCATATTTGCCACCAAGTACGCTAAATGCTGATTTAGATGTCAGATGACTGCTAAGAAGTACCATGAATGTATGAAATATGTCCACTCTGCAAAAATCCAATATTTATCACAGCAACCAGAAATACTCAAATTCACAAAAATATCAGTTTTGCTTTGGTTAAATGTGCTCACATTACACAACAGTAGGTTAGCAACTCCTGATGACCTGATCATTATTTACACAGTACATATGCTTGGAGGGTATTCCTAAACTAACGGGCCATAAAATGTACCTCCATGTTTAGGCCTCTATAAAATGCCAAATTAAACTATCTACACAACAACTAGGCTTCCATTGTTATTATGTCCTAGTGTCAGTCAGCACCTTCTGGGTTGAATGTCAAAACCAAAGTAGGTTTTATCCCTCTTCTCCTTGCAGAAGAAAATGCATATAAAACTCAAATGAGCTGGTAAGATTTAATGGAAAACTTTGAGAGCATTATGAACCTTTTGTCCCTTAGATTAGGGCCTTGCTGTGGCTATTGTTTATGGTGTATTTCTTTTGTTGAGGAGGAAGATAACTACAATTAATACAAAGACTTTCAACTGCACCATCAAAATTGGACAAGTCTCTGGCCCGAATTCCGAGCTGCGCTTCCGTCTTTTATTCAGATGGAAGTGCAGCAAAAATGTACACTGCGCATGCCCAGATCGGGAGCACACACAGAAAGATGGGCGCAATTGTACCCATCCGTCTGTGATCGCATCCGACTGCACTGCGCCTGTGGAAAGGATATTTAAATGAGAAAAAGTTTTTTCTCATTTAAATATTCTGTGCAGTGGTGTCTGGTGGCTGCTTAACAAGCCTTACACTTACACCATCCCTGGGATGGTGTAAGTGTAAGGAGCAGCTCACCGGAGCTGCAAAAAAAAAAGAATTAGTTAAAAGAAAACACAGTAAAATAAAAAAACTGTTTATCCCAAAATAAACCGCTTCTCCGCCGCAATAAGTAAAATAAATAAATAATGTCGGCACCAGCAAGCCTATGAAAGCTGCAGTACCAGCGCCAAGACCCCCTTATGCTTAACTTTCCTACAGGGCATGCTGATGCTTGTAGAACTACAAGCACCAGCATGCCCATGTATGTCATGGCATGCTGGTGCTTGGAGAACCACAAGCGCCCGCATGCCCTGCTATCCAGGGCCCGCTGCGCAATATATATATGCCCCCATAATAAAAAATAATAATATATCGCCCACATAATAATTATTAAAAAATGTCCAAAATTTCCTAAATTTCCTCAGCTCTGCTGAGGGTCCAGTCTTGTAAGCTTTTAATCCAGGGGGTGGCCTTGGCAAAAAAACACTAATAGAACGTTGCGAACTATGTCCTGCACGCAGGACAGCCTGGCACTAATGAGAGTTGTGCTGTCATTGGAGTATACTTATACCCTTTGCCAGCATGGGAAGGTAAGGTATGTTTTTATTAATACATTTGGCCATTTTTTGCCTTTTTTTTTTTTAGACAGCACTATAATGATTTACTGGGGTCATGTATATGGCGCAGCGGGCCCTGGTTGGCAAATCATGCTGGCGCTTGTGGTTCTACAAGCATCCGCGTGACATGTCGGGCTGCAATTATTTATTTATTTTACACGTTGCGGCGATGGGGGGGACAGGGGGGAAGTGGTTCATTTTTTAGATTCAGGCAAAAAAACAACAACTGGCATGCGGTCGGAGCAATTAAGGCTCTGACTGCTTTTTTTTCCCCAAGGCTGATTCTACTATGGCCAATTCAGAGGTGCATGTTTCTAAACAAACACGCACCTACCTCAACTCTGAATCCGGTCCAATGATGGTAACCTGAGGTCAAATGGCTACCTCCCCTTCACTTCTATGCAGCAACATACATATTTCTCTATTTTTGTCATTTAATGTAATATACAGTATTAGTAGTATATATATATATATGTTACCTCAATAATAATGCATCCATTAGAGTAATAAAAAAAAGGAGTTGTATCTGGTTATTACTTTACATAAAATGTGGTGCTGATATTATTTACCTTCTTTACACATTTAATTGCAACTCGTTATTATTTAACTATTACCGAAGATTGCAACTAATTGTGCGGGAATGGATTCTGCTTTACAATTATGAAGTTATCTGTCGTTTCAGTGTTGGGCAGAGGTTTCCTCCAAGTTTTTATAGTTCCAGACATTCACCAGAATTGGGTGGATTCATTATTTAAATAAGTGGTGAAATACATCACAGTACAGTGTATCAAAATTCAGATTACACCATATTCAAGGGGGCCAGACCACTGTTGGATTTCTTACATTAAGTGTGTGTTTGAGCATGTATGTGTATACACATGTACACTTCTACTTACCGGCATATGAATGGGACTGAGTAGAGATGAAGCCTCATTTGGAGTACATATAGGTAAGCAACTTTCCCTTGTTCTATCCAAAGTTGTTGAATGGAGACCAGGAACTAAAGATGCAGATGCTGCACCTAACTGTCTCAGCTCTTCAATGACAACCTGAACTCCTCCAATTTCCTCAGCCTCTTCATCTTCAGATAACTTACATCTTGCACTGTTATCGGGTGGAGACTTTGGTTTTTCTGGTTCCTCATTCATTTTTCTGAGACTGCTCACTTCATCTTGGAGTTGACTGAGGAGATTACTATTTGCCTTGGCTACACTTAATGCAGCCTCAGCTAGTCCAACTGCCTTCTCCACACGTTGATAGATAAGGTGTAGAAGTTGTTCACTACCTTGGACTGCGACACCTTGCCCAGCTACTGTGATTGGGGTAGCTCCCTCAACAGACACTGGAACGCCTTGGGTAACTTCAGTTTTGCATCCGCAATTGTCATTATTTGACCCAGATGGAGGAGTGAATAAAATAGTGGCACTAAATGACATTTTGCAAAAAGATTCTCAAACAATATGTGTAACATAAAATGTTATCGCTATAACTAATCCCTAAATAACATTAGCAAAGGTTTGTTTATCTGAAATGTAAGAACTTGCAACAAACTAAACATCTGCCATATGTAACATCTACAATTCTTTCATTATTAAATTTCTTAAGAATGTATATGAAATAAACTATTAAATCTAAATAATTCAAGTCAAGTAATGCTTCTGTATTTTGTATCATCTGTCTTGGTGATATATTATTTAATATGTCCTTGATGTTTATTATGATAGCTACAGTCTTCTGTGAGAATATTTCTTTTTTCTAATGTCAAAATACAAAAAACATCCTACAAGATTTGCTTTACCCACAAGAAAATGTGCTTTCTAAATTAAAGCCTCTCTATGTGTGTGTATTTTATTCATAGGACATATTATGCCACTTTTTATATATGCTTGTTCGTTCCTTGTCCATTCCTCAGTGGTGAGATAAATCATGAAAATGTCCGGATGACTGTGATGGTAGCTTAGGAACACAACAATAAAAGTTTCAGTCTTTGAATATCATACTATACAAAAGAGCACAACCTTGATTGCACAAGCAGCATTCAGGTAGCTGCTGAAACTTAAAGCTTAATCCCAGAAGAGAGTGCAATGTACATTTGAGTATGGCATCTCAGCACACTGCTAAAGGCATAGGGCAACTGTAGATAGGCGTACCTCTGTGCAAGCGTTCAAACTTCAACACTCGCAGAAAATCTAAAATAATATCAGAAGAAACTGTTTAATCAATCTGATTTGCCCTATGAAATCAGAGAGAACATTAAATGATAATTCCATATTAGGAACGCTGCAATGTGCCAGCAACATGCCTGTTGATAACATTACATCGGTTAGTCACTTAAGTATATTACACTTTATAAAAGCCTGTTCTGCCATCTCTTGTTTTCTTTCCCTTACATACACCAACAGAAATGTGTATATCACCCTTTGCAGGGTTAATGGAAATATGAGGCATACCATCCACCAATGACAGCTGTTCTGGCATAAGAACACATAATAATGAAGGATATATCTCGATTACCTACAGGATACATGAAGTAGTACAGTAGTAAATGAGCGGCCAGTTCAAAATCATCACAATTTCCCACGAAAATACACATTTTGTAACCCAATTACACTTACTGCCCTCCTGAATGCATACAATCCTGCTCATATTACAATAAACATGAGTATACAGGAGAAACTCAAGCCCAGCCAGGTGTATTTTGTGGGGATTCTTTGATGATATATCCAATCTCTCGCTCTCTTCCCCTTTTCTCTGCTTATTATAGGATTTGCATTGTTACTGTTACCAAAGCCATGCAATCAGCATTGTTCAGTTAATTAGTGCTTCAGTTATTCTACTGTTATAATTGCTGCCATCTGTTGTAATATTAAATATTTTTGTTCCCTAATAATCACAGCGATCTGGATCAGACAATCATTTATTTTCACCATAACACGCTGTTTCATTATAGCTGTAGCAAATATACGCCTTTGTAGGCAACCACGGGTTGGCAGAGTTTTGTAAGGTTGGTAGTTTATTCCACCACTAAGATCTGAAAAAGTTTCCCTGTGCACTGGTAACAGCCTATTAATAAATGCTGATTACAATATTCCAGAAATCTGAAACAAATTTACATTTCTTGCATGATGTAGATAATAAAGGCTTTGTAAGCACAAAACTGAAATTGTGCCCACATTACACAATTATGCTGACAAGTTCAGAAACCCAGAGGGGCATTGCTTATGCCTGCCAAAGCATGCTGGGATGTGGCGTTTTGTAATACCTGGAGAGCCACAGGTTGACCAGGTGTGTTATGAATGTTGGGCATCATGTTTGTCAATGCAAATGTACATTATGCATCTAGAAATTTTGCAGTAATTGCTTCCGTGTTTCCTTGTTATCACTGATGTTGCTCAAAATGTTACTGTAAAATAAAAAATATTTCC
>WWET01000071.1:548730-559692 GCA_011038615.1 Limnodynastes dumerilii | reverse complement strand
ATTTATTATTTATTTATTACGCTAGTAGTTATGACTTATTTATTTATTATTATGTATTATGTTTATTTATTTATATTATTATTATTATTATTATTATTATTATTTTGTAGTAGTAGTATTTATTATATTAGTGTTATGTATTATTAATTTATTGAGATCAGATCAAAATTGAGAACAATAGCTATAGAAATGATTCGAAAATAGAAATTTTGAAATAGAAACATATTCTAAATAGGGAGTTTTATGAAAATGAATCTTTAGAAATAGAGAATATTCGCAATAGAGAACATTTGAAAATGCAATATTCTAAATTGAATTATATTCGAAATGTGCATGTTTCGCAACCCATAGCATTCGAAATAGGGAACGGTAGAAATAGAGAAAACTTTCAAAATAGAGATTTTCTAACTGGGGACTGCATACCCCTGAAACATTGTCATTTTGCTACTCCCTCATTGGCTTCTGCTGCTAAGAACCGCCCCCACTTACTCCATCTAGTCAATCGGCACATCTCCTGAAAAGTAAGTGTGTGTATGTATAGTGCGTGTCTATAGTGTGTGTAAGGTGAACAGGTTCATTTGTCTGTGAGTGTAATGCATGTAGCATAGAACGTTTTCAGCCAGAAGGCTGCTGAGACCTTGCCACTGCACAGACCTTGGGATTGTCCAATAGATCTAGTCCCTGTTTCTACGCCACCCCGTGGGAGGACTTACCCCTTGTCTCTTCCTGAAACTAAGGCCATGCCACTCACCAAACTCTATCTAGAGTCTTACCGAAATCAAGTAAAGGAGGTTCTCTCTTATCTAAGGAAGAACCAACTCTACTGTAAATTAGAAAAATGTACCTTTGAAGTTGATACCATTCTTTTCTTGGGATTTATATATTTAGATTTATTTCATGTACCGAAATCCGTATGGACCCAGCAAAAGTCCAGGTGATTTTTTATTGACCTCAATCAATGCTTTATTGGCTTTGCCAAATTTTATAGGTGTTTCATTTGAGACTACTCCACGGTCATGTCTCCTATCACCTCCTTAATCCGCAAAGGGGCTAATGCATCCAAGTGGCCTGAAGAAAGTTCCTTAGCCTTTCAACTCCTGAAGAAAGCCTTCATCATTGCACCAGTCTTGCGCCAACCAGCGGTCTCCTTGCCTTTCATTCTGGAAGTAGACGCTTCTTCAGAAGGAGTAGGAGCAGTGTTATCTCAGAAATTTTCTGACAGTCAAATTTATGAATGTGGGTTTTTCTCAAGGAAATTTCAACCAGCTGAGACAAACTATGCCATCGGTGAGAAGGAGCTTCTGGCTCCCAAAAATTGGCATTGGAAGAGTAGCGTTATCTTCTTGAGGGGGCACTGCTTCCAATTACCATATTCACTGATCACAAAAATCTGCTTTATCTCAAGCTCAGTGTCTGAATCGACTTCAAGCAAGATGGTCTCTCTTTTTCTCTAATTTTAACTTCCAAGTTCACTTCCATCCTGGTTTCAAGAACTGTAAGGCAGATGTCTTATAACATTACCTAACTCCTGGAGAAGAACCTGTAGAGAGAGAGAGAGACAGATTACATTATTGATCCGGTTAGGATTGCATACATGCAATCTATCAAAAATCCATCTCCAGGTAGAACTTTTGTTCCAATTCTTCTGTTTGCAGAGCGTGAGGCTGCGCAGTGCACGCACACCTGACATCCCCGCATGATGCCCGCGCAAAGTGCACTGTTGGGAACGGTAGGCTGGTGGAGACCGTCACCGATTGTATAGATATAGATGAGATTGGGAAAAAGAAAAGGGGGGCCCGTCTGGGGAGGGGGGGTCCATGTGGGGGGTCTGCACACAGGCCCCTTCATTTCTAAAAACGCCCCTGCTACTATGCATCCGCTGTTTACATAACATTTTGTTACGTAGATTGCATACATGTGGTCTGTAAAGACCGCGTGTACTCAATCTACGTAACAAACAGGGGGGAGCATGCGCTCCTCCCTGTGCGAGCGTATTTTCCCTCGCTTACGCCAGCTGAAGGCTACCCTAACTTCAGCACAGGAGCGTATGACCGCAAACCCCTCCCTCCCTCATTAAACTACCTCCCCCCGCCCACCTACACTAACTTGAGCGTAGTAACGGCGAGGGACGTTACTACGGTGATAGTATGGACACCCGATTGTAGATGTGCAGGTCGGCTTTTAAGCCGATCTTACGCTGCTGGCTGGGCCAGATCCAGAGCTATGCTGGGCCACTGTCCGTAAGTACGGCCAGCGTAGCTCTGGTGCACTCCCCCTGACACCCCCCCTGTCTGAGCGTAGTTACACTCAGTTACCCCGGCTGAAGGCTACCCTAGCTTCAGCCGGCGTAATCGAGTGTAATTACGCTCAGAAAGGAGCATAATAAGTGAAACCCTGCCCTCTCTTCCTAATTTCCCTCCCCCGCCTACCTACAATGTAGTTACGGCGCAGCACACCCCTTCATTGAATCATTGATTACGCCGGGCAACATCTGCCCGGCGCATGTGCAAAATGGCAAATCATATCATATTTCATCTGTTGCAAACAGTATTAGAGATGAGAGGTGATGTTTCCTATCTCAAGTCTAAATAACAGTGTGATAGTAAAGCTGGTCAGTATCTGTGTGCAGTAAGCAATTCAAAGATATATCCCTGCATGCAAAGAATACAATTAACTTCCAAGCACTTACTTAAGTCTGGATCCAGCCCATTATGGTTTCTGTATGTATGTTTTTTGTCAGTCTGCACACTGAGCTGAGATAATTTTATTATTTGTAGTAACAATCGACCAGATCCAGATTTAGCACAATCTTCTTGTGCATTATACATACTTCCAGCACAGAAGTTGATGTGGTGGGGGAAGGGCAGTATGCTTAAAGCATGTCTGCATGGTGGGAGGGGCGAAGGTATTTAAATTATACATTGGCTGAGCCCTTTCATACGATCCTCATTTACATACTAGCCCTATTTTAAGTGCTGCCTTAAGTGGAAGTAATTTATTCACACAATCCCTCTATATTAAAGTAACCATAGCAAGGAAAACTTCTTCAGATATGGTTTAAGAGTGTATATGAACAGACTAATAAAGGAATTCTTTATTTACAAAAGGGTAGATAGCTTATTTACAATAAAAGAGATTAAGATCTGGCTAGAGACATGGGGCCTGATCCAGACCTACGCCCGCCGTAGTAACTATGGCGGGCATAACCATAAGATCGGCTGAAAAGTAACTACGGAAACGCCCGATCATGGATTGGGCGTCCGTAGTTACAGAGTAGTAACGGCGGAGGGGCCGCCCCTCGCCATTACTACGCAAAGTTTAGTGTAGGGAGGCGAGGGGAGGCAGGCTAATGAGGTTGGGAGGGTGGCGTTTGCTTAACTACGCCGCTGTCCCAGCGTAGTTACCCTCACTTACGTCGGCTGAAGTAGGGTAGCCTTCAGCCGGCGTAAGCGAGGGTAAATACGATGGGGCAGGGAAAGTGTCAATGGGAGTCCCACGATGTTATGCTGAGCGTTAGTACGCTCATCGCTACATCGTAGGTCTGGATCAGGCCCTTGGAGCATAGAAAATGGATCTTCCAGCACTTGGGTACTGGATCTTATAGAATGGGCCATGGACTTTGGGCTCTATGGACCTGATTCACAATTAAGAATATGCTTATATTTAAGAAGGGATATACAGCGCATGCATAGTAACTTAATGTATGGAATTTACTTTGGACTTAAGAACTTGACGACTCTGAATCACCATTACGAATCTATTTCTTTAAGGTTCATAGTGACATAAGAATGAAGGGGTCTGCTGGGAAAAATTAAAAACAAAAATAAGAAGAGTGGGTGGAGGGAACCATTTAAATGGGGAAATCTGGGCGTGGTTAGGCAAAAATGTTCTCAATTGGGGCTGTATTCAGACCACCGGACATATTGCATATACGTCCGGTGTTTACTCAAATTGTATACTGCGCATGTGTAGTCATTTTTTTTAACGTAATCTACATATCTTTTCAGAACGTAGAAAAGATACGTCTTAAAGACCGCATATACGAAAAGATACGTAGATTATGTTAAAAAATTACTACGCATGCGCAGTATACAATTTCGGTAAACACGAATGTATATGCATTATGTCTGGTGGTCTGAATATGGCCTTTAGCCTCCATACGCACACAACTATGAACCTAAAGAAATGGTATCCCTATGGCATTTGTAAGTCGCTTAAGAAGATGAAAACCAAGGGTGTCAGGGGAGTCAGCATGCTATTTTATGGGGCAATGCTTGCTAGAGCTTTAAGGGCCCAATGCTCACTAACCTACGTCCAATCTATTCAAGACTCACAAGGTAGAACAACCCATATAAATAGCAAGATAGCATCAACTTTTCACAACTACTGTGCCAAACTGTACAACATTTCTAACCCGGCCACTGACGGTTCCTTGTCTACCCGACAGACCCCGATATCTCCCAATACCTTATTGACTGTCAGTTCCCCCTACTCATCTCAGATGATCATGATGCCCTGAACTCTCCTTTCACCCTGGTTGAATTGGAAGCGTCGCTTAAATCTGCCAGTGCCGGTAAAAGCCCTGGACCTGACGGCTTCACTTCCACATTTTATAAGCCTTCCCTGACCAGCTTATCCCTATCTTACTGCGAGCCTTTAATGCAATATCTAAGTCCTCCCTCCAATCTTTAGAGGCACATATTGTTACACACTCTCATGCTGATCATGGCAGTGTGTGATTGTTTACACTTCTCCCTGGTCTCTCTGTAGCTGCCTCAGCTGGATCTGTAATCAGTGCATGCCTGAAGGAGCTGATTGGAGGCTGGGTCTTTAAATAGGGGGGGGGTCTATCTGCAGGAACTGACTGGAGGCTGGGTGCCATATTCAGAGATCCATTTTAGCGGCGACTTCCGTGCGTATTTTTAGGTACGTTTTAACTGCGCATGCGTAGTAATTTTTTGTACGCAGTTCACGTAGACTTTCCATGCGGATGTTCATTACGGACGGATGGAAATGCATTGCGAGCGGACTTGGCAAGCGCGGAAGTCGATCAGAAATATACACACCTAGGAATTTACATAGAAAAGGGCAGGGGGGGGCATTTAAATAAAGGGAAGTGGGCGTGAGTACAAATATACGCACAGACGCAGGACACATATGCTCCTAAGTGGCAGCGGAAAGTTAATTCCAGTCTATGGTGGCAGAAGTCTCCGACATGTAGGATTAACAAGGGGAGTGACTGGGGTTTTGGTTAGTGTAACTTGCTCCATAGGTGCGTATATTTGCGCTCCGATTGCAGCACGGAAGTCTGAATACAACCCTGGGTCTTCAGCTGGCAGTGTGGATTTCTTACTGCTGGTTATAGAGTTTGGTCTTAACTCCGTGTCCAGTTCCTGCCTTGTGCTCTTGCCTCTGCTTTTGCTTTGTGCTTTCTTGTGATTTCTGAGTGCCCCAGCTTCAATTACCCTTGCCTCTTTCCTAGTGTCTTCTAGCCTTATCATCCTAGCGTCTCCTCTTGTCCCTGTCTTGCATCCTCTTTCTCTTGCTGTGATTGTGTGGTGCCCCTCTGGTGCTCCCTCTGTTTGTGTGAGTGCATGCAAGCCCTAGTGCGTTTTGTTTGTCCCTTTGTATAGTTTGTCAGAGCTAGCCCCTCCTAGCTCTCATGCTCCCACTCTCTGTTTCTTTCGGTCTGCTTTCTCTCTCTCCTGCGCCTTTGCTTCCTTTTATGCTCCGGGTGTCGCTTGTGGAGGCCGTGACATGCTAGGTGTCCTTTAGCCCAGCCTATCCCTACCATTAGGGGGTCTAGTGAATACCAGGCCCTAGTTAGACTCTGCACCCTGGTCGAGGTACCCATCCTTCATAACATATATAACTCTGATCCCGAAAGAGGGGAAGGACCCAACTAAATGCTAAACCTATCGCTACCATATCGCTCCTTAATATAGACCAAAAACTCTTTGCAAAGCTATTAGCTAACAGACTGCAACACTTATTGCCAACTCTTGCCCACACCGATCAAGTGGAATTTTTCCTTGGTCGTTAGGCCAGGAACAACTTTACTAAAGCCATCAGTTTAATTCATTGGACTAATTGCCACAAAACCCCATTAGTTTTATTATCTACTGATGCTGAAAAAGCATTTGATCGAGTGGCCTGGGACTTTATGCGAGGGGTCCTGGTTCATACAGGTCTGGGTCCTTCCTTATTACACTGGATCATAGCTTTACATACCTCCCGAAGTGTAAGACTGAGAATTAATGGCACTTTATCAGCACCCTTCCGTCTCCCCAATGGCACTCAACAGGGTTGTCCGCTTTCCCCACTCATGTTTGGCCTTTGTATAGAAGCATTAGCTAGAACTATCCACTCCCAGTTCACTGGAGGTCTACCAATGCCCGCGCAATCTCTGAATGGCTTAAAAGAGTGGAGTTCTACAGGTCTATGGAGGAACTGATTCTCTCTGCTACCGACAAGTTTACAGAAAACACAGCCACCTGGTACCCGTTTATCCTGTATTTTGATGCTTCTCTCCTTGCCATCCCACAAAAAAGTTTTGTAATCCCATTAAACACCCTGTCCTGAGATAACAAGTTATTTAAAATTAGCACCTTCTTATTTCCCCCTCCCTTCTCTTTCTTCCTCTTTTCTCTTTTCACCCTCTTTCTTTCTCCTTTCTCTCTTCTAATAATTATGCCTTAAATGTCTTACAGGTAGCCTGTTTCCTGTTGTTATTTATGCAAATCTCTGCCTGCCTAGGTTGGTTGTTAAGGTTTGTTCTTATTTTATATATGCTACTGTTCATAGCACTGGATTTGTACTGATTGTGAATTTATACTAAGATCAATTTTATGACTTTGAGAACTTATTTTGTAGCTCTGCACAACCTATTTTCTCCCTCTGTGATAAGATTCAAAAATATATATAACTACTAAAACAAGACAGCGCTAGTCCCTATTCCTAAAAAGGAATAGCATCTATAGATGGCGTTAATGAGCGGACTCAGGATTGTAGGATTTCTACTGTGGCTGCTATACTGACTTATTAACGGATCAAGACTGGGGCATATCCATTGGAGGGAGAGAAATTCAGAGGTATGTGACACCCTAGGGTTGGCCACCCGTGGGAGAACTTTCAGCGTCACTTTATCTCAGCTACCATCGCACCAATACCTCTCCCCCCCCCCCTCGCTTTCATCCGTCCACCCAAATCAGCTGTCATCACTGCACTGTTCGACTGCACTGAATTGTACTGACTGCACTCCACTTTGAATGACCAGCGGCAAACCATACAGCTCCTCACTTTTTCCCTGGAAGCGGGTGTCGGAGGTAATACATCTCTCGCTCAGAGCAGACTCCACCACCGTCGCGGACAGCAGGGTTCTGTGAGTAAATACTTGTATGCCCAATTCTCATTGGATTAGCCTGTCCGGTTGGGCAGTTACCAGTTTCAAGTTGATAACATCTCACATCAATTGAACATTGATAAACCGCATTGGGGTGGTATACCCGGTCTGGAATTCATTCCTTTCAATATATGATTGACTAAAAGTGATTCACCATATACATCAGTGACAGATAAGGTTTGCACAGCTGAAGGGTGGTAGATTGCCAATTTTAATTGTTGTGGACATTCAATTACAATAATCTACTCAGAAATCATATACTTTATTGAAAAAAGCAATTGTTTTAAAGTGTATGAATCTATGATACATTGAATCATTTACAGCGAATTTATAAAAGAACACAGCCTGAGTAGAATCCTGTTTTATTGATCTCTTAATAGTAATGTTTATTGTATTTGATTAAAGTTTTTTTATGTTTCACTTTTATACCATTGCCAGTTTATTATTAACCGTTCATTAACGCCATCTATAGATGCTATTCCTTTTTAGGAATAGGGACTAGCGCTGTCTTGTTTTAGTAGTATTTCTGAGAAAGAACTTAGTGTTTTTTTCTTATAGGGGACTCTGCACAAATCCCCCAGACGACAGCTGATCATTTATTATTATTCTTTTATTGATTTTGTACCCAACATATAGTGTGCTATTTTACTTTAATTGAGCTAAAAACAGTGCTCAGTAAGCGCCCATACTTTTTTACTATAAATATATATATAGGCCAAAGTTGCTGATTTCTCTCTTCTGGGTGATACCGGAAGGAAAAAGAGACATCAGTATGGTAGCAGGGCTTAATGACCTGATTTATGCAAATCACTGCCTGTAGTCACGCCCCCATCCTAGCAATGCTGCAATCCATAGTTTTATGGGGCAGGACTTGATGTCATTAGTAATAGTAGTAAATTGCACCATTGTAAAGAAAGGAGGGTGAGAATAGTACTATATTAAATCACCGCCTTAAGGTTAAATGCAGAATATTTGCCTGCTGTCCTGGGATTCTGGGAGCAACAACTACATTTTGTGAGTCTCCCGGCAACTATGATATTGTCAGAAGTGCTAAATCAACACTATTGGGGGCTACTACTCTAAGACTACCGACAATGACATGGCTAGCTCACTCCTGGCAGGTATCACTAACACTATTGAAGGTGCAGGTAAAGAAGCCATGGTGATGATGCGGCCCTAAAGTGTTGGCGACAGTGAGACAGAAACTTTGACCGTATAGCCTCAAAAACCTCACCATTGAAGGTAAAGCACTGGTGCTACACGAGATTCTTCCCGTTCTGCAGTACATGGCCCAAGCTTGGCCTCCACTTGCTGCAATCTGCAAGACCATCCCAAGAACAGTTCCACTTCATCTAGGGCTCCAAAATGGACAATGTAAAGCAGTCAGTTATTTAGAAGGAGCCCCTCAGAGGCGGGAAAGAGATACCTGATATCCCCACCATGCTGCGAGTCTTTGTCTGCAACTGTATCTGCAGAACTCTGACTGAAAAGAACATCTGCTCTGCTGGGAACTCCATGCCTCACTTTTTTCTTTTGCCCATTTAGAGGGGCCTGGGATGGAGTAAGTGGGACTGCTCCCTTACAACTGGACTACACCCTGGTTATACCTTGATGTGAGACAGTTTGTGAAGGAACACTATATTGAGGGAGTTAAACCAGACTTGTGGAAGCCTAAAATTATCAACAATTCAGCTACTGCAAAGCATGTAAGGGAAAATGTTGAGACTTGGCATGGATATCCATCCATGGGGGGTGGGGGTCCTCAAACATGTGCAGATATGTTCACTGCTCCTGGTGTATTGTCAACAGGGAAATATCTCAGCATATCTTTTGGGACTGCAAAGGCACTGATGGAACATGAACTTAAGGACAGTGGGCCAAATTCACACATAAGTATCCGCACCTAATTCCCCGCTCACCTACTCCACCCCATTTTTGAGTGCATACTTACGAGTGCCATAGAGCACCATTAACTATGTGTGCGTATTTTCCCTCTTGAGGGAAAATACACACGTAGATTCCCCAGCACTCCCTCCCAACCTAATTTACATCCCCCCACCCACTTTATGGAACTAACCCCCGGTATGCCCACTTTTACCTTAAATACTACATGCAGTCTTTAAAGCCTGTAGTTAATATCTGGACCCCCTATGAAAATTTCGTAGTCTATATGACTATGCATGCGCAGTGGCTACGTATGGAATAATACGCACCTAAGAAGCATCAACAGTAACAAGAAAACACAGACCGTACTTCTAATCAAATATATAAAATGTGTGCAAGTGTATATATAAATGGAGAGGTGCAGCCAAGGACCAAACTGCGTAACTACAAGGAACAAAGAGAGGTCCGGCGCTCCAAACAAACATTATATAACACTTTGTGTCAGCATATACATAACAAGGAGGTTTAGTTTAGTTTAGTTCACAATATAGCTGGGTTACGCTCACCTGCCCCGCGTCAAAGCTGCTCCTGTAGGTGAGTGTGCCCAGGTTTTTCCTGGATTACCATTTCATGTTTTATGGATTATTTCCTTGGACCCACACTTGTGGGGCAAGCCAGGAGGCTTGGTGCCTTATGAACTGTTTTAAGGATGTTTTATGGCTTGCCAGGAACCGCCTAATTTTAAGAAGGGAGAAGATGACTATCCAGGACTGTTGCAGGCTGATACACAGCCTGCTCAGAGACTATAACATCAGAAACAGTCCTGAGGAAGAAGATGGTAAATTATTTTGTCTCTTTCTATTCCCTTCTCCCCTATTTGTCTGTTTTTTGCTTTTTTTTTTTTTTGCTTTGGGCCTGTGATTCCTGCCCCCTACCCTTTTCACCTACTTTCCCCTCACATCTATTTCTTGTTGCTTTGATGTAAGTGACGTATAGTAAGTGTAGTATATGATGCATAGTGCATAGTGTTGGATGTTATATCTGATCATGTTTTATGGTGTGTTTAGTTTCAGGCTGCTCTGCGACACAGTACATTTGTTTTTAAGAATGTGTGTATGATAAAGTTAAAGTTACATTTTTCAATAAAAAAAAACTCTTGGGGGCTGATCCAGAGTTTGGGAGTAAGGGCAAAACAGGTGCAAATGTACATCTCAGTGAAACCATTTTGTAAAGTAAGGGTGCTAATTAATTTGATTTATTTAGCATGCAGGGAAAATACTTTACTTTTGCTCATAGAACTCATATATAACTCAAATACTACATAGCTTTCTATTTAATTTATAAAACAGATTTAAGCAAAGAAACTTCACCCCTCAATTCTAATTCTCGTTTCATAATTTAAATTTGTTCCCCCTTGCAGCTCAAAATGGTACTGCTCAGGTCTGCACTTGCATTTGAAAAAAGATGCCATATGCCACACATCAAATTTATATATATTTAGGTAGTTCTGAGTAGGGACCGGATTCAGAGTTCCGAGCATGTGCGATGCGGAATCGCACATGTTCATTTTACTACGGGCTATTCAAGGATGCACCTCCGTGCATCCTATAGCCCACTCTGAATAGCACGTAGGGCGCTGTTCAGAGTAGTATGCGGATGTGCATAAAGTTAAAAAA
>WWET01000071.1:528819-540011 GCA_011038615.1 Limnodynastes dumerilii | reverse complement strand
ATTATATAAAGGAAGAGGTGTAATAGAACATGAGGGCATGAATATATACTGGAGGGTGACAGGTACAGGAGGGGGCATTATATAAAGGAAGAGGTGTAATAGAACATGAGGGCATGAATATATACTGGAGGGTGACAAGTACAGGAGGGGGCATTATATAAAGGAAGATTGGTAATAGAACACAACTTTTTAATAAAAAATTATGGGCGCTATAAAATAATTTAAGTGGGTTAGATACAACCAACTCCCCCAATAAAAAATATATAAAATATTTTATTATTGATTGAGTATATTATTATAAAAGCTGCCGTTTGGGAAGACTGTGCACCTCTCCCTTTTCCTACAGAAACTAAAAGTTTCTTGGGAAATGAAACACCAAAAAACAAACTAAGACAGCGCTTCTGATCCTATAGGATCAATACCAAAAAATGTATATAATCAATATATTCGATGATATGAGTTGATATTTTATATATTCAATTTGTATAAATATCTATAGATGATGGCATTAATGAAGGAACAGATATTGGCAAATAGAAATTTAAAATGTATATATAAACTTTATTTATTACATATATAATAAAAATTTAAAATTAAAATTTAAAATAACCCAACCAGTGATATATAATAATTAATTTCTAGATCAGCTAGGTTGCAGGGATTCAATTGGTTCACAAATGATGAATATGTGTGATTCTGGAATCAAATGTCCATATAGTATTCACAGTCCTTACTATATGGATATTTGATTGCAGAATCACACATATTCATCATTTGTGAACCAATTGAATCCCTGCAACCTAGCTGATGTAGAAATTAATTATTATATATCACTGGTTGGGTTATTTTAATTTTTAATTTCTATTGTATATGGAATAAATAAAGTTTATATATATTTTAAATTTCTATTTGCCAATATCTGTTCCTTCATTAATGCCATCATCTATAGATATTTATACAAATTGAATATATAAAATATCAACTCATATCATCGAATATATTGATTATATAAATTTTTGGGTATTGATCCTATAGGATCAGAAGCTCTTTCTTAGTTTGTCTTTTAGTTTCAAACTGGCTCTCAAATCGATTGCTCCTGTCTTGCCGAGGAGAAGAAATTGAAAATCCCCAGGACAAAATTTCAGCGGCGAATGGTAAGCATTTATCTAACCCCAACCCTTTTCCTGATCCTTACCCTAACCCTCTCCTCTCTGCAGCCTAATCCTAAAAGACTCCCTTCTCCACAACCTGACCCTAAGACTCCCTTCCCTGCAGCCTAACCCTAAAAATACCCTCCCCGCAGCCCGACTCTAAGACTCCCTTCCCTGCAGCCTAAGCCTATGACTCCCCTGGTACACATAATCACCTGTCCAGTGTGGTTTGGTGGGTCTGCAGTCCTCCGGAATTTTCATTTAAAATAAATTTAAATTCAATGTGTTCCGAACTAGAGGCCTCTACATACTAACTGGGATCTTGATCCATATACTCTGACTAGGTCTAACCAATGGGAGGGAATGGGTATAGCTCCTACATCATAAGAAACATCTCTAGTTTCCATATTGCAGCTAGATTTAATTTTATTATAAATATTTAACAGACAAGGGAGAGTTAGAGGACCGGATTCACACCTAAGAAGCAGTCGCTTCTTAGGTGCGTATCTGTAGTAAAAGACCTACTGTACCTGCTTAGTAGGTCCTTGATGCAATCTATGTACCAGTTCGTTATCAGTTCGTCTTTAAAGACCACCCAGAGTATTTTAGGTAGAAAGAGGTAGTGTAATGCTGCCTCCGGGAAGGTTTGGGAAAAAGTGGGAGGGGTCAGGTATTTAGATTAGCTGGGGAGGACGGGGGGGAGGCAGGGAGAGGTAGCGTCTGTGAGACCATACACAAATAATTAAGTTAAGCCCTATGGCATTCGTAAGTGCCATAAGGTACCTAAAAAGGGGGGCGGGATGGGGGCAGGACGGGTGAGTTAGGTTAGACCCGCACATAACTCACTCCGGATCTGTGAATCCGGTCCAGAGTCTTTCCAGTTCTGGGCTGTGGCTGCTTTAGTCGGTATCATATTATGGCCTAAAACATATTTGTTTTATCACCAGGGATTGAGGTAGGGAAGATATGTAGAAGGGCAATAGATAGATCAGGAGTTATAAAGTGCTTTGGTGGCAAGAACAAATACCTCCTGCCAAAGAGTTTTCTGAAATGGAAAAGGTACGTAGATTGAGTATGTGCGGTCTTTAAAGAATGCATGTACTTTAGTAAAAATAAAAAGGCGTGCCGCACCAGCCTCATGGCCAATTTAAGAAGCATGGGAGGAGGGAGGTATGGTAAGGTCAGGGAGTGCAGGGTAGGGGAAAGTATTGGGAGACTACTTAACAGGGTGCGGAGTCACTGGAGCCCCTAATGGTGGGGACAGTCTGGGCTGCAGACATGGCAGGTCGCGGAAGACAGATTGATTGGCTCGCGTGACGGTTGCTATGCAACTGCCGGGACGCACTGCGGGGAAGATGGCGACACCCATGAAGGAGTGTGCTGTGTGCTTCGGAGATCGCGGCTGGATCCGAGGCCAGAGGACAGCTGAGATGAGCGGGGACCATGTTACATGCCAGCAGGTGACGGCGTGTGACCAGGTCAGAGGTAGGGGCAGGACCTGCTGCAATGGAAACTTCATTACACGCTGCAGAAGGCGGGTTACAGCGTGTAACAGTACCCCCCTTGACAAGGGGCCAAGGAGCCCCTAGGACCTGGTTTCAAGGGAAATCTACTGTGAAACTTTCTGATGAGGTCTTCAGCATGAATATCTTTCTCACTGACCCATTCCCTTTCTTCCGGGCAGTAACCCTTCCAATGAAGCAGATAAAATAGGCTTCCACAAACTTTTCTGGAGTCAAGGATGGATTCAATTTGATACTCTTCGTGGTCCTGAACAGTGATTGGTGGTGGCCGGGATTGAACGGATCCAGGAAATTTCTTGGAGGTATGAAAGAGTTTGAGGAGAAAAGAATAAAAAAGGTATTGGGAATCTTGAGACTCCTAGGAAGTTTGAGTCTGAATGCTACTGGGTTGATTTTTTTGATGATCTGAAATGGCCCAATAAAGCGAGGTCCTAATTTCCTGGTAGGCTGGCGAATACGAAGATTCTTGGGTGACAACCATACTCTATCCCCAACCCTAAGGGAGCAGCTAAGCCTGCGACTATCTAACCTGCTCTTAGTTCGGAGCAAGGTTTGACAAATTGAGGACCTTTTTCCAAAAAGATTTGAGATGCCTGACAGTGGCTTGAATTTCTGGACATGAGGAGGGAGTGTCAGATACCAGCAAGGTGGCTCTTGGGTGATGGTCCAAAACACAATAGAATGGAGATGTTTAGTAGCAGAATAAGCAGAGTTGTTGTAAGAGAATTCCGCCCAGGTTAGGTTTGGATTCCAGTCACCTTGAAGGCGGGAAGAATAGCAACAAAAATATTGTTCCATTACCTGGTTGACCCGCTCAGTTTGGCCATTAGATTGGGGATGGTATCCTGAGGGAAGGCTGATGTGCACACCGAGATTTTTGCAAAAACACCTCCAAAACTGAGCGATAATTTGCGGGTCTCGATCAAACATGATATCTTCAGGTAAATCATGGAGACGAAAAACATGAAGAATAAATAAATTGGCTAAGGTCTTGGCACATGGTAAATCTGACAAGGGGACGAAGTGGGCCATCTTACTAAATCGGTCAACTATGACCCAGATGACCGTACAAACTGCAGACGGAGGTTAGTAATGAAAGGTTAGTAATGAAGTCCATGGAGAGATGTGACCAAGGTCTCCTGGGAATGGATAATGGTTGAAGTGGACCTATGGGTGCTGACCTAGGAGACTTATTAATAGCGCAAACTGAACAGGCTGCTACAAATTTTCTTCAGTGCATGGAAAGCCACCAGACCATACGAGAGAGAAGCTCCAAAGTTTTCTTTCTACCACGATGTCCGGCTGATCTGTTGGAATGACACTCTGTGATTACTGATTTTATTAGACTTGGAGGAACAAACAGCCGGTGAGCCGGTTTCTGAGGAGGAGCTTGGTCTTGAACCTGTTGGAGACGAACATGGAGGTCTTGTGTGAGTCCGGAAATTACGACAGATTTGGGGACAATGGACAACAGGGGAGGGTGGGTGGTGATGCTCAGGGAGAAATGAACGTGAAAGGGCATCCACATTCTTGTTTAGTGATCAAGGCCGGTAGGTAATCACGAAGTGAAAACGGGTAAAGAATAGTGCCCATCTGGTCTGTCTATGATTGAGTCTTTTGGCTGATTCTATGAAGGCGAGGTTTTTATGATCAGTTAATACAGTAACCACATGAATAGCCCCCTGCAATCAGTGCCTCCATTCTTCAAAGGCCATTATAATGGCCATCAGTTCTCTATTGCCAACGTCATAGTTCCTTTCCACATTGGAGAATTTTTTAGAAAAGAAAGCACATGGATAAAGTCTAGAGTCCTCTGGGTCTTTCTGTGAAAGAATGGCTCCTACTTCCACATCTGATGCGTCAACTTCCACAATGAAGGGTAATTCTGGATGACGTAAGATGGGAGCTGAAATAAATGCTTTTTTGAGTTTATGAAAGGCCTCAACTGCAGACCGTCCCAAATTTTTTGGATCAGCTGTCTTTTTATACAAGTCTGAGATAGGAGACATCAGGATAGAGAAATTCTTGACAAAGTGTCTATAATAGTTGGCGAAGCCTTGAAAACGTTGTATAGCTTTAAGATCAGCTGGTTGAGTCCACTTCAGGATGGCCCTGACCTTGTGGGGGTCCATTTTAAAATTTTCAGGAGAAATGATGTACCCGAGGAACATTACTTGTGATATTTCAAATTCACATTTTTCAAGCTTGGCGAACAGAGAGTTCTCCCGCAGACTTGACAGAACTTGAGCCACATGGGATCTGTGTAGATGTAAAGAGGGGGAGAATATCAGGATGTCCTCTAAATAGACCACTACGAATTTGCCCAGAAAGTCCCTGTGAAGATACAGGTCCTTCAGATCACTCAGACACAGAGTATATGGAAATCGGAAACAGGTTTATTAAAAAAACATTAGAGTAATGGCATGAAATGAAGCCCAGCACAGCCACAATAACAAGTCCCACAGTGATGAAAATGAGTCCAAAACAGCCGCAGGCTGGGATAAAAAGTACAGCCTGGGTATGGCTTTCTTTACATTCCTCCCCCACTTTTTAGTCCTGATTTCCAGCAGTGTGACAAGCATTGCTTCTGGGTTGTATGGGGATTCGGGGTTATGAATCTGGCTCTTGTTGGCGAGAGAGTCCATAATCATTCCCGTGATCTTTACCTTTTTTGTGGGAAATAGAGAAATTCTACAGTTGTAAGGCCAAACTCCACCTCAGTAACCGTCCATTGTCACCCGCTGTGTGCTGCAGCCAACCTAGGGGATTATGATCAGTGACCACTAAGAACTCTCACCCATACAAATATGGCTGCAGCTTCTATAGTGCCCACACTATAGTCAGGCACTCCTTTTCGATGATGGCATATGCAATCTCCCGATCCATCAGTTTTTTCGTGAGAGATAGACCGCAGGATGCTCACAGCCGTCCTCCCCCACTTGGCTCAGTACAGCTCCTAATCCACATGTTACGACACTCTGGGTTTACCTCAAGGAGAACCGGAGTGGTTGTGGCGAGATCAGAAGGTTGGTGTGGTACCCCGGGATTACCTTGGTGAGGACCGAGGTGACCACGGGAGAAAGAGTTAGAGTGACCGAGTCTATTACCGGAGCACGTGGTCTTTATTATTGGGGGGTTTTCACCAGAGCCCCTGATGGTGGGGATGGAATTGGCTGCGGCCCAATAACCTGGTCGTGCCCCGTTGAACCGAACTCACGGGAAAGAGAAGAAAGACACCCGAGGTGAGTACCCCAAAAGGGAGAGAGACGAATTACAGCAAAGAGGGAGCAGGGCAGGTCTGAAGGGACTGACCTGAAACAGACGACAATCAACACAGAACCAGGTACGATGTACGGAAGGTGGTCCACAGGACAGGACGAGACGGACTAGGGCTCGCACTCGCACAAACATACGGCGGGACCCCCGAAGGGGTAACACAAACATACACTCCAGGAAAAGGGCTGGCAAAAAATGGGAGAGGAGAATACACGCAGGAGGGAGAAAAGGGACTGGATACACTAGATAAATCAGGCAGGGGTAAGACAGGAAAATATGGGCAATCAACGGTCAGATCACTAGGCAAAGCACTAGGTACACGAGAATAGCAGACTATAGTACTGAGGACAGAAACTATAATTGGTGCCAGGCACTAAAGGGAAGAGATTTAAATAGAGGCTGTAGAAGGATGATTGGCTCGCAAGCTGAACAGGAGGGTGCTGATAGGTACTTCCTCCACTAGGGGGACGGCAAGGAGAGAGAGCGCGCACGCGCATGACTGGCTGCCAGAGCACACGTGGCTTTGTTTACATGCCGTCTGAGGCATGCGACGGAGGTCTGCAGCGGTGTCCGGATCAGAGGTAAGACTGAGTGTTGGCCAGAGAGGGAGCACCGCGAGGAGAGGCAAATGGACGTAACAGTACCCCCCCTCAAATGAGGGGTTAAATACCCCTAACCACCAGGTTTAAGGGGAAATTTCTTGTGAAATTTTCTTCTTAACTTGTCAGCATGTAGACTCCTCTCAGAGGATCATGATCTTTCCTCCGGGCCATACCCCTTCCAATGAACAAGATAATGTATTTGATTTCTGACTTTCTTCGAATCCAAGATCTCTTCTACTTCATATTCCTCTTGATTGTTAACTAACACAGGAGGAACGGATTGACGAATGGTAATAGAAGTCTTGACAGGTTTGAGAAGCGAGACATGAAATGTGGAAGGAATCCTAAGGTTCCGAGGCAAATTGAGCCTGAAGGCCACTGGATTGATCTTTTTTATGATCCAAAATGGTCCAATAAATCGCGGCTCCAATTTTCTGGAATGTTGCCGAATTATGATATTTTTTTATAGACAGCCAGACCCTTCCCCCACCCTAAATTTACACTTGGCCCGGTGCTGATCCACTCTAGTCTTGGTTTTAAAAGGCGTGGCATGAAGACAATGATTAACCTTCTTCCAGATGTCTTTCATCCTCTTGACAGTACCTTTAACCCCAGGATGTGGGGTGGTGGCGACAGGAATAACGGAATTGGCCCTGGGATGATGGCCATTAACACAAAAAAAGGTGATACCATTGTGGAAGAGTGGTGAGCGTTGTTGTAGGCAAACTCTGCCCATGGAATATTTTCGGACCAATCTTTCTGACAACTAGAAACGTAGCATCTAAGGTATTGTTCCTGGGATTTATTCACCCTCTCTGTTTGACCATTAGATTGAGGGTGATATCCAGAAGACAAGTTGATTTGGATACCCAGGCACTTGCAGAACGCTCTCCAGAAAGATGCGATGAACTGAGATCCCTGGTCCGAGACAATTTCCATGGGCAATCTGTGAAGTCTAACCACGTGTTTGGTAAAAAGCAAGGCCAACGTCTGGGCATTGGGTAGACCCGATAAAGGAATAAAATGTGCCATCTTGCTAAACCTGTCGACCACCACCCAGATGGTAGTGAGGCCCTGGGATTCCGGGAGATCCGTAATGAAATCCATTGATAAATGAGTCCATGGACGTTCTGGAATAGGAAGCGGGTGCAGAGGCACACAAGGAAGAGAACGAGGAGTCTTGTTTTTTGCGCAAAGAATACAGGAATTAACAAATTCTTTGGTATCTTGAGTCATAGACGGCCACCAGACAGATCGGGACAATGACTTTAGAGTTTTCTGAATACCCAAATGGCCAGCTGTTCTGCATGCATGATTTTCTTGGAGAACCAGCTTCCTGAGATTCTTGGGTACAAATAACCGATTGGAAGGTGTTTGTCCAGTAGCTCGATTTTGGACCGCCAGGATCCTGGTCCGAAGATCTTGAGTCAAGCCAGCTATGATAGTAGCAGGATGAATCACTGGTAAGGGAGGGAGGGTGGGACCATGTTGAGGTAAAAAAGCACGTGAAAGAGCATCAGCTCGATGGTTCAGAGAGCCTGGTCTGTATGTTATAATGAAATTGAACCGCGTGAAGAACAAGGCCCAGCGGGCCTGTCAAGGATTAAGTTGTTTGGCAGACTCAATGTAAGCCAAATTCTTATGATCCGTGAGGACTGTAATGGTGTGAACCGACCCCTCAAGTCAGTGCCTCCATTCCTCAAACGCCATCTTGATGGCCAACAACTATCGATTCCCCACGTCGTAATTTCTTTCAGCAGAAGAAAATTGTTTGGAGAAATAAGCACAAGGGTGGTATTTGGAATCCTGAGGATCCTGTTGAGAAAGCACAGCCCCTGCCCCAACATCAGAAGCGTCAACCTCAATGATGAATGGCAATTCCGGATTCGGGTGCCTGAGGATGGGCGCCTTAACAAATGCCTGTTTGAGGGCTTCAAAGGCACTCACCGCATTTTTTGACCATTTGGAAGGGTCATCTTTTTTCTTGGTCAGAGCAGAAATAGGTGCCATCAAAATGGAGAATGCCTTGATAAATCTGTGGTAATAATTGGAAAAGCCCATAAAACGCTGGATGGCCTTAAAATCTGTGGGTTGTTTCCACTCAAGAATGGCTTTCACTTTTTCAGGGTCCATGGCAAACCCAGTAGGGGAGATGATGTATCCCAAAAAGGTTACCTTGGAAACTTCAAAATCACATTTTTCCAACTTAGCATACAACTTAAATTCTCGGAGGCGAGACAGCACTTGCCTCATATGTTCACGGTGTTTTTCAAGGGAGGGAGAGAAGATCAAGATGTCATCGAGATAGACCACCACAAACTTCCTAAGGAAATCTCTGAGTACATCATTGATGAAATCCTGGAATACGGCTGGGGCAATGCTTAAGCCGAAAGGCATTACCAGGTATTCGTAGTGGCCCGAATGCGTGTTGAAAGCGGTTTTCCATTCATCTCCCTCCCTGATCCTGATCAAGTTGTATGCTCCACGGAGATCCAGTTTGGAATAAATAACTGCTCCTTTTACTTGATTGTAAAGATCCGAAATAAGAGGCAACGGATAGGAATTTTTTGCCGTGATACTATTCAATGCTCGATAATCGATGCACGGTCTAAGTGAGCCATCCTTCTTCCCTACAAAGAAAAATCCAGCCCCGACAGGGGACTTGGAGGGCCGAATGAACCCTCTCTCCAGATTTTCTTTAATGTAGGTTTCCATGGCTGTGGCTTCAGGTCGTGACAAAGAGAAAAGTCTTCTTTTAGGCAATTTAGCCCCCATCACAAGTTCTATGGCACAATCATAGTGAAGATGTGGAGGTAATGTCTCTGCCGCCTGTTTGGAGAAGACGTCTGCAAATTCAGCATACTGCGGAGGAACCTTATTTATACCAACATTCCCTACCCGGACTGGGAAAGAGATGCACGACTTTTCACAGAGTTCACTCCAATGAACAATTTCCCCAGAGGACCAGTCAATAGTGGGATTATGGAGTTGCAGCCAAGGGTGACCCAGGACCAGCCGGACTGATGTGCAGTTGGTAATCAAGAACTCAATGGGTTCTGAATGAAAAATGCCAATAGTTAATTGGATAGGTTCCGTCTTCTGGAAAATAGGTCCCTCGGATAATAACTGACCGTCCAATCCGACTGTAGTAACGGGAACGTCCAGATTTTGAACACAAACCTTCAAGGTCTAAACCAAGCTGACGTCCATGAAATTCCCAGCGGCACCGCTGTCAATAAAAGCAGATAGTTGTTCCTCGTGATCCCTAAGGACTAGTCGGGCTGGGACCAACAACGAATTTCTTGAGGAGACTAGATGACTACCCAACCGGAGCTCCTCGTAAACCTGCTGGGTTACTCTTTTCCTGACTATATTGGTTGCTTCTTCGGGCAGGAGTCAGCTCTATGAGCCCTTCCTCCGCAATACAGACAAAATCCAAGATTACGTCTTCAGACCTTTTCCTCCTTAGAGAGACGATAGGACCCAATCTGCATAGGTTCTTCGGAGGTTTGAAGTTCCTGAAAGGCCGGAACCATGGAGAAACCAGCTGCATCTTTTTCCAGACGTCTTTCCTTAATTCGCCGATCCACCTTGATGGCAAGACGCATGAGGTCTTCTAAGGATCTGGAGGTGGGAAACTGGACAATGGCATCTTTTACTTGATCTGACAGACCGATGCGTAATTGACTGCGCAAGGCTGGGTCATTCCACCCACAGTCATTAGCTCAACGGCAGAATTCGGCGCTGTATTCTTCCGCAGTCCTTCGTCCCTGGAGCAGGGACCGGAGTTTAGCCTCAGCAGTGGCTGCTCAGTCCGGATCCTCATACAAGAGGCCCAAGGCCTCAAAGAATGAATCCACTGATTGGAGAGCCGGATCTTCCGGATGCAGACTGAATGCCCAGGCTTAAGAATCACCCTGGAGAAGAGTAATTATTAAATCAACTCGTTGACGTTCAGTTCCTGAAGCATTCGGTCGGTGATGGAAATACAGATTGCAGCTCTCCTTGAAGATGTGGAACTGTCTATGGTCTCCTGAGAACCTATCGGGTAAATTGACTTTGATATCCGTTGCGGCCAGAGGTGGTATTACAGGGGCAGGGGCTTGAGCTTGAGGAATATTGACTGAAGCTCGTACGGCTGAGATGGCTTCTTCCTGATCATTAACTTTATTAGTCAGGCTCTGAACCATCTCTCCCAAACTGGAGACCTGGGAGATAAGGGCGTTTATGGCTTCCGCCATGGAGGACTCCATCTCGATAGTTATGGTATGGCCGATTATAATGTTACGACACTCTGGGTTTACCTCAAGGAGAACCGGAGTGGTCGTGGAGAGAACAGAAGGTTGGTGTGATACCCCGGGATTACCTTGGTGAGAACCGAGGTGACCACAGGAGAAAGAGATGACCGAGTCTATTACCGGGGCACGTAGTCTTTATTATCAGTGGGTTTTCACCAGAGCCCCTGATGGTGGGGATGGAATTGGCTGCGGCCCAATAACCTGGTCGTGCCCCGTTGAACCGAACTTGCGGGAAAGAGAAGAAAGACACCCGAGGTGAGTACCCCAAAAGGGAGAGAGGCGAATTCCAGCAAAGAGGGAGCAGGGCAGGTCGGAAGGGACTGACCTGAGACGGACGACAAT
>WWET01000071.1:507742-520903 GCA_011038615.1 Limnodynastes dumerilii | reverse complement strand
GTGGCCCATTCATGCCGATTACATACCGAAATGGGGGAGCACAAAGGTGAGATGGGGTCACCAAGGGGAGGGCTAAATTCTTGCCCCCCTCAAAATAATTTGTGACACTCCTGAGCACACAACATTGTTACACCACCAATCTCCTATCTAAAATGGCTCTAAATAAATATTTAGATTCCCCTGGGGGGTTAGATATACAAATCCAGCTGACATAGCTAACAGTTTGCAGAGTTTTATTCCCAACTGTACAATCTCTCTGAGGGTGTCACCACGTTCCAACCGAACCCTGATACAATTAAATAATTCCTCGATTCTATTGCCCTTCCGCAATTAAAAAAGACTGAAGTCGATGCTCTATGTGATCCTTGGACAATCCAAGAATTGGACCGGGTCATTAAGAACCTCCCCAAGTCTAAAGCCCCAGGACCTGGCGGGTTCATTAACGAATTTTATAAATCTTTCCAAGCCGAACTTAAACCCCTTCTTCTTAATCTATTTAATTCGGTGTCAGAGGGAGGTTCCTTCCCTAAGGAAATGTTGGAAGCGCGAATCATAACGATACCCAAACTCGGGAAGGACCCCTCCTCCTGCAAAAATTATAGACCCATAGCTCTGTTAAATTGTCATCTGAAAATCTACGCAAAACTTTTGGCCAATCGTATCAACCCCCTCCTTCCGCGACTGATTCATCCTGACCAGGTGGGCTTTGTAACTCAGCGGCAGGCATCAGACAATACCCATAGGAAACGCGTTGGCTGGTGCTGGAGAAGCTACCTTTTATGTTACCTGATTGATGTTACCTTTTTACTTTTGGAACTCAACAGTATTTTACATGCCTGTTTGAAACTGACTCAATGTGAGTATTACACTGGATTTGTGTCTTCTTTTACAAAATAAACTGAATTGCACTAGATAGTGCTTTTGTCTCCATTATCTCTCCCCATCTCTTCACACCGGGTGACACGCACGGCAACGAGAACGAGGTCTGGTGCACCGGGCGGGACTCCGGAGTTACACGCTGCAGCCGACAGCACGAGTCCTCTACGGTGTGTGAATGGGTCATTGGATCGGAATACTACATTAGACTGATCCCTGTCTGGAGTGAACACTTTGGGAACTGTGAGTTCACCTATACCACTGGATTCTTCCTTTACTGAAAAAGAATTATTTGGTCAAAGACCATAGCGGACCGTTATTATCTTTTCATCCGTAGATTATATCGGCTACAGTGTTTCTCTATTTGCAGTACATTACATAGGTTGTATGTTAGCAATATACCACTCTTTGTATCTACATATTTACCTTTTTGCATGTCTGCCGTGAGCGCTATTCCTCTACAGCCCTTTTGTCTGTTTATATCATGCATTACCATCAGGGACTCAAATACCTGAAGGTGCGTGACAATGACTGTGGCGGTAAAACTTCATCAAGGTAGGAGGAATATTTAGGAGGGAGTCTGGATATTACGGACAGGTAAGGTCAGACAGGAGATGACACATGACTCCCTCCAGCGAGTAATATCCCCTTTGATCCAGTCGATTTGAAGATTATGATTTAAAAGCCATGGGTGCCCCAAGATGAGAGGGGCAGTGGATAAGAAGAAAATTAATTTTCTCTGAATGGCTTACTCCAACGGTGCAATGTAGAGCTTCAGTGGACCTGGTAATGCGGCTTCTGGAGATCGGCTGGCCATGGAGACCACAGGCCATGATAGGTGTGGGAAGTTCCTTCCAGGTTAACCCCCATAGCTGCGCAAGGTCGATGTCCAGGAAGTTGCCTGCTGCGCCACTATCAATGACGGGGGGACCATGTTAGACGCTGCCTGAGGAATGGAAACTCGGCATGCAATGGAAACTCTGTTACACGCTGCCCAAGGCGGGCGTCAGCGTGTAACAGAAAGTACGTTAGTAATCACCTTCTTAAGAAGCAGAATACAAACTGAAAGTTAAAAAAGCCCTAGGGCACTCTAAAGTGCCCTAGCTTCTTAAAAAATGGGGGAGGTGGCGGGGGAGGGAGCTTTAAGAGATGTGGGGATGGATACATGCTTATCCGCACCTTCTTAAAGATTTCTTTTTTTTTTTATTCTTTTTATTAGGCACATCAGTCAATTTCCACATACAATATGTTAACAGGAATATCACATACGTTCAGGAATTTGCAATACTGAATAAAGATAACATCATAATCCAAGAGATACAAAGTTTAAATTGCAATACAAAACCCGTCTCCAAGCCCTACAAATCCGCAGGCGTAGGAAACCAATAGGTACAGATAGTTTATAACACACTGAGGAAGAAGTGACACCGATTTGAGTTGAAGCCCGGGGGAACAGAGCGCCGCGCGTTAAGAGTTATGAATAACTATAGGAGGATCATTGTGGTGCAACCGGAGCAAGTACCAAGAGGTATCCTTCATGCCTAGATAGATATGATTTTGAAGGTCTGTGGACAGCGAATTGATATATGCTTCCCACACATCAAAGAACCCCTCCACTTTATTCTCCTTGTCAGTCAGTGTCTCCATCCATTCCATCCTAAAGATGGTGAATAGCTTTTCCTCAAATATAGGGAATGGAACCTAACCCTGACCTGTCCAATGTTGCAAAATAGTTTTTTTTGCAGCGGAAGTAAGTGCTAACGATAATTTCCGACATCCCCTTGCAACCTGCTGAGTTTGCGGGAGAATATTAAAAATAGCCCATTCAGCTGTGAAAGGGATATAACTGAGCAATGATGCCTCCGCATATCGCTTGACTCTGAGCCAGAAATGCCTAACAATAGGGCACTCCCACAAACAGTGGAACAGACTTGCTTCAATAGCGTTACACCTAGGACACATTGAGGTATCACCGACCCCCATTATGAACAGTCGTCGAGGAGACAGGTAAGTTCTGTGATATATGTTTAGGTAGAGCTCCTGGTATCTACTGGCCCTCAACAATCTACAAGATTGTGTCAGTGCTTTCGTCAATGCCTCCACTGTAAGAGCGGGGAAAGAGGTTATCCATTGGGACACTCCAGTAGATATCTGGGCATGATCCACGTCCTCGCGGAGCATTCGATAGTGTATGGATATAGCTTTAGTGCAAGGCATCGTTTGCGCTAATCTATTATCCAATTCGTTGAACCAGTCTAAATCGGAAAAACATGCTATCACAGAAGTCACATAATGTCGTACTTGTAAGAAGGCCATCGGATAACCGCTAATGGTGGGGAATTTCTCAATAGCGTCAGAAAACGAAAGAGCTGTTTTACGGGGTCTACACACAAAGTGACCAACATTAAAAGCTCCCCCAACTCTCCACAAATTGAAAGGGTAGATGGCTGCACTACGTTGAAAATCCGGATTCCGGATAAAAGGGAGGAAGAGCGACTTATGCGGATTGAGGTGGTATTTACGACGGAGGATATGCCATAGCCGTCTGGTATTCCATAGCAAAGGGTTGAACTTGATATCATCCCCAATCTCATGATCACGTTGATGGAGAAAACACTGAAGACTCATGGATGGTAAAAAACCACCCTCCACAGAGGTACAAGTATAAGTTTCTGTTTCATGAAGCCAGTCACATATATATTGCAACCCGGCTGCGTAATTGTACACCTGAAGATCCGGAAAATTTATGCCCCCATTCTCCCTGGATTGACACAGTTTTCTAAGGCTTATACGCGACCGTCCCCCTTTCCAGAGAAATTTTCTGAAAACAGAATTGAAATACTGAACATCCTTTTTCGTTAGTAGAATTAAACGTGGGTCCCAATGCCTTATATCTTGATTCAATTCATGTTTCACCTTGTCCATGTTTATGCTATAAAGCTGAGTCAGGTTTTTAGGAAGATCAACACCCAGATAAGTGAAGGAATGTTTTTCCCACTGAATCGGAACCCCACGACCCCATGCCGGACAATCCACCCCCTGCTGCAAGCACAAAGCTATCGATTTCCGTTTGTTAATTTGAAAACCAGAGACAAGTCCAAAATCCTCTATTTTTCCAATAATTTGTGTCAAAGATTCTTTTGGATTGCCAATATACAACAGCAAATCATCAGCAAAGGCGGTTGCCTTCACCTCCTGATTGCCAATTTTAATACCTGAAAAAAAGGACCAACTCTGCAGTACACGCAAAAGGGGGTCTAGCGCCAAATTAAATAATAGAGGGGACAGGGGGCACCCCTGCCTAGTACCTCTACTCATTGGTATCTTTCCACTGCGTACCCCATTAACCAATAACCTTGTAGAGGGGGCAGTGTAGAAATATCTGATTATCCCGATAAAGTCAGAGGTGAACGCTCTTCTTTCCAGGGTTTCAAATAGGTGGGGCCATAACACAGTGTCAAACGCTTTCTGGGTATCTAAACTCAGAAGCATCTGACATTCCTGTGGTCGATAAGAGGCTGACGCTATAGCTGCTATAGCAGTTCTGATACCCCTCACCGAATGCCTCCCCTTAACAAAACCTAATTGGTGGGGTGTCAATAACTGGGGAAGGATAATTTGCAGACAGTTAGCCATTAACTTAGCCAGTATTTTAAAGTCTGTATTTAACAGCGTGATGGGACGGTAGGAATCTATAAGTTTAGGATCTTTATTGGGTTTAGGAATTAGGGTTGTATAGGCTTCGTTGAATTCAGGATAGGGCATATTCTGACGATGTATTTGCATATAGAGGTCCAATAATGTAGGAGTTATGTGTGGCTGTAAAATCTTATAATATTCGGCCGATAGGCCGTCAGGGCCCAGGGACTTGTGTAAATGAAGTTGCGCTATAACTCTGGCAATTTCACGGTCTGTAATATCTGCGTCTAAGATATCCTTCTGCTGCTGGGACAGCCGGGGAAGTTTAGCAGCATGCAAAAAATCATCTTGGAGACTTAAATTGATTGGGTGGCCACTGTATAGGCTGGTGTAGAATTCTTCAAAATGGGACACAATTCGTTCAGTAGTTGTCACAGGTGCACGCGACACCGGATGCGTCAATGTGTTAATAAAGCATTTACGGGATTTTTGTTTTGCCATTGATGCCAGAAGACGACCGGTCTTATTACCCCAACGATAATATCGGTATCTCATGACATCAAGGTTGACCTTAGCCTGCGTTGACAAATAGTCCTCCAGCATGTGGCGTGAGCGCTTGTATTCAAGTAAATTAGCATCTGATGAATTGGACAAATAGTGGTCATAAGCAGACTTCATAGCATCCCGGAGCCGCGTGCACTGGGCTTCAGCCGTCCGGCGCTGCTGTGTTACATAGCTAATAATGTGCCCGCGAATAACTGCTTTGGAAGCAGCCCAAAAGATAGTTGGGCGTTCTAAATAGTCCAGATTGTCGTCGACATATTCTGCCCATTTTGAAATAAGGAACTCCCTGAAGTCTTGTCTATTATACAGGTAAAAAGGAAAACGCCATATCCTATCTCTGACAATTGCATTAGGGAAGTTTAGTTTTATAGTAATGGGGGCGTGATCCGAAAGAATTATGCTTGTTGAGTTAAAGTCACCAATGAATCAGAAATAAGAAAATAATCGATTCTAGAAAACGAGCGGTGTACTGCAGAGTGGAAAGTAAAATCCCTTTCAGATTGGTGTAAGACCCTCCACACATCCGTGAGGGCGTGTGTGTAGGAGAAGGAATGCAGCGTCCTCCAATAATGGGAATGTGCATCACGGACAGGAGGGGACTTATCCAGCAAAGGGTCATAGACTAGGTTAAAATCCCCCGCTACTATCAGTGAGAAATTCTGCCGCTGAGCCAATATTTGCGTCAGGCCACCCAGAAACTGGTGCACTTCGGAGTTAGGGGCATAAACATTAACCAAAGTGTATGCCAATCCAAATATTGTGACGTCCAGAATTATGTATCTACCTCCCGGGTCAACGACAGAGTTTCCCAAGGTATAGTGCAAGCGGCGATTAAATAGTATCGCCACGCCTCTGGCCTTAGTGCAATAGGGGGCATAGATACACTGGTCTCTCCAGGAAGCCTTCAAGGAGGACTGTGCTCCAGACTTCCAATGCGTCTCTTGTAAAAAGACTACATCAGGATGCAGCCATTTTAGGTGAGTTAAAAAAATTTTTACGTTTTATTGGAGTATTTAATCCATCAACGTTCCACGAGAGAATGTTCAAGTGAGTGGGGATAGAGGAATCAGAAATAGACCGGGAATTCAACGGTGCAGCCATCTTACCTTGAAGTCAAAGAGGGTCGCTCCATGATAGCGGCTGCAAGGGGTCCAAGGACGAGTCAGGGTACTGTGGTACATAAACAACAGCCAGGTCTCCCCGGGCTTCTCTTGTGACAAAGGAAAAAAAAGAGACACGTTCCTCAGTAACAAAACAAAATAGAACAAAATGTGAGGTACCAACCCCCAACTGGATATTCAATAGAGCATAGATTAAGATTAATCTGATTTTTCGGTTGAGATAGGACAGGTGTAGAAATAGCTGAGTGCCTTTAACAACATTGGGCCTGATCCAGAACTACGCTTCGAAGTGATTTTACGCGTGGCGGAGGCGTAAAATTGCAGTTTAGTACGCACTGCGCATGCGCACCATAGAAGATACGCACATTCACGTAGCGTAATTGTGAACGTATGGGACATTCATGTATGTGTCACGTAAATACTTACGTGTGGGCGTGCCAATTTTACGTGAGACAACAATACGTTCGATTTACGTGAAGTAGGTGGAGGTTTGTATGTAAAGTGTACAGTATGGGCGTGCTAAGCGTTCACGTAGTCTATACGTCCGTTAGCGGACGTACGCTGTTACGTGAGAAAAAGTTAAGGTAGGGTTTGGGAAGCGTATCTTGACAAAATACGTCCGTGCAAGGGGTGTGCCGAGGGGAGTGTAGTGAACTTACGTGCACGAAAATACGCTCCGCGAATAAACGTACGGCACACGTAGTTCTGGATCTACCCCATATTTTTTTATTTTAACTTCTAAACCAATTGGTTTGAGGAGTGGACACCATTTGGAGCATGGTGCGCACTCAAAGTACAATACCAGTAACAACAAATAAACATGAAACATTATTGAAGACTATAGTCCTAGGAATGTATAAGCTATGAGTCTAGAGAAAACTGGTGTATATCTTAGAAACCAGCATATAACTAACGCCCAATAGTTAGGAATTATAGGGACAGCACCCTAGGTTCAAAACCAGGGTTTCAGCCCGTACACATATTAGATTATCTCAGGAATCCTCTGCTTGCCTATGGGGAGAGTGCTGCCCTAGAAAATTATTTTTAGCAATAGTTGGGCATGTGAAAAACAGGGTCTGGCCATTCTCCGTCACCCTTAACTTGGTGGGGTACATTAATGCAAACCGCTTATCCTGATTGCGCAGCCAAGTGCAAATCTCACTAAACTCTCTGCGTTTCTGCGAAACTAAACTGGAAAAGTCCTGAAATATCAGGATCTTCCGGTCTTGTACAATAAGTTGGGGAAGCTTTCGGTAACCTTGAAGAACCTTCTCTTTGGCTCTGAAATCTAAAAACTTCGCTATGACAGGTCTTGGCTTGTTATTTGGCCCCTCCCGCTCAGGGCCCAGTTTGTGAGCTCATTCTATATGGGGAGTCCCCAAGTTGTCTGCAATTCCCAGAGCCCCAGGCAAACTAATGGTCAAAAATTCCATTAGCTGGGGGCCTTTTATTGTTTCGGGAATTCCCACAAAACGTAGGTTGTTTCGGCGATGCCTGTTCTCCAGGTCATCCACCTTCTCAACCAAGGCCTGCAGGGAAGTAGAGTGCGCGGCCTGAGTGGCCTGAGCCCCATGTACTTGATCCTCCACATCACTTTGCCTTTGCTCAAGAGCTGTAATACATGAGGAGTTAGCCTCTATCTTGGATAAATTGGTGTCTAATCTAGCCTGGAGATCCTCAAAACTTTTTGTCGATATATGGCATAAATAAATTATATAATTCTTTCGCCATCTCAGCTGAAGATGGCGAGGGAGCCTGGGATGAACCAGACTCCATGCCTCCCGCTTCCTGGCTCGAGGTCTGGGACTGCGACGACTTTTGGGTAGGGTTAACAGCTTTACCCTTTCTAGCAGAGTGAGAAGTACGCAATGGCATCAATGGTTCAAAATATCTTTCCATGCCCTAAGGGCATGCACAATCAGGATGGTAAAGTAGCAAGATTGACTCAGAGATGGTTCAGATGGGTACCCATGCAACCCCGCCTAACAAAGAAATCTCCAAAGATTGCCCCTGTTATAGGGTAATAATGCACTACATAAACACCAGTAATTTTAGGACATTCCTATAGGACACAAAGTACTTATACCTTATATCATTCTAAAAGAAACAGACAAAAATGCTCTAGAAATAGAAAAAGAATCAGCTAGCGAGTTTAAGGCAAGACAGATTATCAGCCTATGAAAACTTTTACAATGAATATAACGCCAGCCAAGGGTACTATCACTCACGACCTAGGCTTCACAACAAAGAGCATGGTACTCCATTAATTAGAGCACAGGACATGGGAAGTTGACCTTCCTGCCGCCCCAGAGCGGGGCCGGGTAAAGATGTACCGTCCCAATCGGGTCAAGTAACTGCACAATCACCACACCGAGGAGATCCTGATCAACTTGTGAGTCCTAAAGAAGTCCTGGTATTGGTGGAAAGGCTCAGCCCTTGTGCTGCTGCTACTGAGGATAAAAGTAGAGTAGTTGCCGATGGTAGCAGATAATATGGAACCAGTCCCGTGACAATTTATTGTTGTATTTATTCCAAGAAAGTGTGAACTGTCAGGAGGGTGATCTAGATGTATAGTAACTGCTGTGCTATTAGTTATGTCCCATAGATAGCGACAGAGTTACGGCAACCAATATAGGTATTTATAATTCCAAAGAGGGCAAAGTAGCTCAGTTCAGACCCAGGGCCAGCCAAATGGGGGATAGATGCCGTCCTGTTCAGCGGGTGAGTTCATAAGGACATGTCACAGTATAAAGATGTATCGTCCCAATCAGGTCAAGTAACTGCACAGGCACCACACCGAGGAGATCCCGTTCAACTTGTGAGTCTTAAAGAAGTCCTGGTAATTGCGGGTGAGCTCAGCCCTTGTGATGCCGCCACCGAATATAGGAGTAGAAAGGTTGCTAACTGCGGCAGACACGATGGGGCAATATATAGTTGTATTTAATCCGAGAAAGTGTAAACTGTCAGGGGGGTGACCCAGATGTACAGTAACCGCTGTGCTGATAGTTATGTCCCACAGGTAGCTACAGAGTCATGAGACAAAGTAGTTATTTATAATTCCAAAGAGGGCAAAGTAGCGCAGTCCGAGCCCAAAGCCAGACAAATGGGGGTCAGATGCAGTCCTGTTCAGCAAGTGAGTTCGTAAGGACATGCCACAGTACCACACATATTGAGAAGGACAGTGTTTAGCAGCATTAGAGTCTCAGTAGGGGGGCGGTGTGTGTGAGAGACCTCTGAGAAAAGCATACAATCTAGGACTCAATGCTCCTTAATATTTAACAATGTAGAGAGAACTGTCTGGCAGCCTGATCAGCTTGGAGCAGCCCCACAAATACCTAAGAATTGCACCCTAGACCCGGGCCATAGACCTTGCTCTCCAAAATGGCGCCTGCGGGTTCTGTAGCTGGCAAACAAGAAGGTAGCACCGTGGGGAAGTAGTATATAGGGGCTGCTCTTGAGAGGCAGAAGGCAGGCACATTCCCTCCAGGTCCCCGTTTAGCGCTATGGCTTCACCGCTGTAATAGTTGCCTGTCAGCCTTCCAAACACCCACCAGGCTCTGCTCACCCTGTGCTCCCGCGTGGCGCTGCAAAAAAAAAAAAAGGCGGACAGCCCCTCACACACTAGGTCCTTCTCTCCGGTCTCCTGACCTCCTGCAAGTCTGATTCCAGTCCTCTGCCCAACAGGCTAGCAGTACCGAAGCCTCCTCTCACAGGGCTGCACTCTCCTCTCTGCCCACGCTGGCTTGCGCTCCAAGGTGCTCCCAGGCGTTCACAACAGGCCTCCTCTCTGGCCGGACTCCGGTGCTTAAAGAAGGTCCCGCTGCCCCAGGCTCACCACATGAAGGCTCCACACACTCCGGAACCTGGCCGACGGTATAGCGGTGCCGCCGGGTCTCCAATGTGCTATCCGAAGCACTGAAACAGGCAGCGGGACGAGCCGAGGTAAAATGCGGCCGTTCCACCCACCGGAAGCCCCTCTTAAAGCTTTCTTAAACTTGAATATGATCCAAGGTTTACCATAATTTTGCCAGCACAAATTAAAAGTTACAAGCCATATCTTATATAATCTGTTGGGTTTTATGACGTTACTTAGCTTAATATACATTTCAATATAGTTAACACACAAAGAACATTTAAATGCCTGGCAAAATAATTTTGACCACTGATGGGAAGTCCAAGGGAAGCCCAAGTCTCGTTCCCAACGAACCTGAGCTTGGGATTTAGAAGGGTCTACAGGGGAAATCAATCTATTATACCAGAAAGAGATAGCTCCTCTGGATTTGTCCTCTGAAAGTTTTGCAAGAATTATAGGCGAGGGAGGTAACAGAGCTCCCAGTTTCTTATGCACATCCACAATCCAATGCTTAATTTGAGGGTATGTAAATGAATAAGAAGCCAGGGGATGATTTACATGAACCAAACTTTCAAATGGTAAAATAGAATGAGGGGGGGGGTCACCAATTCAGAGAGGGATAACACCTCCTTGGCAATCCAACACAAATGTTCCTATCGGATCTCGAAGAACCGAAGAAGACGTGCTTAACCTCTCCTTGTTCCAGGTGGAAATAATCTGCAAGGAAAAAAAGCATTAATAAAGGTCTAACACCTAACAATGACCGCCAAGGCCTCAGACAACCTCTTTTCACCAATACATGGCCAGCGGAGTGGAACCTCTCACACGCCTTTCCGGTCCTGTCTGCACCCATCAAAGGAGGGGAGATTCACCATGTGGGCACAGGAATTGGTACTCACTTCTTGCTCTTGTCAACTTGCTAGATAATCCTGCCTGCAGCTACAAGAGACAACTTACCTCCCAAATACTGCAGCCTGTCCTCCCCATGTGACCTCCTGTCACTGCCCTAGCCAGGGCCTAGTGCCCACCTATGCACTACCTAATTAACCACTACACTAGGCCTAGTGCCTGCTAACCATCGGGGCCTACAGCCCAACCAACACACAGGCGACTAACGAGGGAAATTTGCCCTATCTAACCAGGGGACTAACACCCTGTATACTGAAGAGCTGTTCTACAAGGGCCTAGCGCCCTATATACCTAACAGGGCCTGTGCCCTATTTCGCTAATAGGGCATACTGCCCTTTAAAGTGTGCGTGGCAGCTCACCTTCTTAGATTCAGATCCTTGGCAGTCCATTGGAGGGGCCTTAGTCTGGACTGCTGTGGCAGATAACATTGACAACAGTGGTATTGGTCCCTCCAGTGCTAGCTTATCAGAGCCCCACACTATACAGCTTGTTGTCTAGGTGTTAACTAGAGCCCACCAAGCTGGACATCCTTTGCTCTGGTGGTCTGGATTGGGGGGGAGGGGAGCACAGCTGCCATGTTTGTGGCCCAGACTAATGGGAAAAACCTTGCTATCTTTCTCAGAAACCCAAATAATTTCAGATAAGGGTAATTTGCCCAGTATACCTCTTTCTAGTACCACTTTCACATCACCATGCCAGCAATATACTGGGTCTCACAACCCAGGATACTGCCATGTCAAACTAATCATCCAAGGGTCGCAGAGTTGACCTGGGAAATTGGGTGGTGCGTGGCTCCCAGCGAGAGATTTGTTTACTATTGCCATAGCAATAGTAAACACATCCCTCCAATCAGGACTTTAGTGTTGAAATACCCAGGTTGCACCTTTCACACCGCACCTCTAGCCAGGTTATTGGACCTTACCCTGCAAATAACAAGGATTTTTGGAAGTGATGTGAAAGGGTTATAAATCAACCCAGGGTTTCCTCCTAGAGGGAGGAACCAATCTCATAGCTGTGCTAAAATAGCAGCTTCGTGCTAGGTCAATAGATAGGGAAGAACTACTCCACTCGTCCCCCATTATTTTAGGCAGCGTCATACACCTCCAAACATAACATAGCATCAATTGCCGCATTTTAGACAAATCTTAGAAAATTTGAATAAATACAAAAGTTTGGGTAATAGTGACATTTTATAAGCTTCTATCCAGCTGAGACAGGAGACTTCACAAGCACCCCACAAAACTAAAACTCCACTTTACTTTAAGAATACTTGGGGGTGAAACTTACTTAAAAATTTTTTATCTAGAGTCCCCCTTAGTATTCCCCACCATGTGCCTCCAGTCCCCCTTAGTATTTCCCATCATGTGCTTCCAGTCCCCTCAGTATTCCCCATCATGTGCATCCAGCCCCCCTCAGTATTCCCCATTATGTGCTTCCAGCCCCCCCTCAGTATTCCCTATTATATACCTCCATCCCCCCTAGTATTCTCCATTATGTGCATCCAGCCCCCCTTAGTATTCCCCACTATGTGCCTCCAGCCCCCCTCAGTATTCCCCACCATGTGCCTCCAGCCCCCCTCAGTATCTACCATCATGTGCCTCAAGCACAGACAGGAGACCTCGCAAGCACCCCACAAAATCAAAAGTCCACTATACTTTAAGAATACTTGGGGGTGAAATTTACTTGAAAAATTTTGTCTAGAGAACAAGGTATATTCATTTGCGGTAATCTTCCAAGAATATAAATAGAAAAGGCTTCTGTTTTAGTAGTATTCAGCTTAAAATAAGGTACTGCATTATATTGATTCAATATTGTATGGAGAGCTGCCAGCAAAGTCTCCAGGTTCGTAACAAACAAAAGGATGTCATCAGCAAACATACACAATTTATAAGACTTGTGACTGTATGAGCTGCCGCGGAAGTTACATAGAGCAACTGATGTCTCATACAGGAACTTGCTGTATATAGAGGAAGAGAGAGCATGCCGTGGTGGAAGTGGTAAGGTAAGTAAAAAAAACATGATGGGGGGCTGGTGACGCATGATGGAGTCATGGGGGGGCTGGTGGCACATGATAGGATTTCTGGTGGCGGCTGGTGGCACATGACAGGAGTACTGGGAGGGGGGGCTGGCGGCACATTATGGGAGTTTTGGGGGGGCTGGTTGCACATGATTTGGGGCTGATGGCACATGATGGTAGTA
>WWET01000071.1:467020-484243 GCA_011038615.1 Limnodynastes dumerilii | reverse complement strand
TAACCCTAAGCCCCCCGGCAACCTAAACCTAACTCCCTCCTGCAGCCTAACCCTAAGCCCCCCCACCCCCGCAGCCTAACCCTAAGTCCCCGGCAGTGGTGCGTTGGAAAGTGAATGGGTGAGTATGCGACTCGCATACTCACCCATTCATTTAAAAAAATTCTGAATGGATCCTTCATTCGAAATAGGGACAGCTGCAAAGCAACTTTTGGCTGTCCCTAATTCGCAATGCGATCCCTCGCAGCGGGGACTCGCAACGCTTGGAGATGGGTCTAATAGGCCTGCCTGGAGCTTAGACTTAACGTACTCTGGATACTTTTGGTCAGTATACACAGTAATGATGGGCTGGATCTAGGACTAATAATGTCAGGGGACTTAAGAATGTCATTTGTGTAAGTTCCCTGACAAGTAACATGAGTGCATGTGGACGCCACATGTTGCACATTTGTACCTTCTAACATAAGGAACTCAGTTCTGTATAATAGAGGTTACAATGAAGGGGCCGTCCCTTCATTTACGCATACTGTATTCCCACTATACAGGCGGGCATATGCATGCAAATTAAGGGTCAGGATAGGGACCACCAGTTACGCATTGATCCGCGTCTGGCTGGATGCAGATTATTGCGTAACAGTTAAGGTAGGGTGTCCAGAACTACTACCGAAAGAGGAGAGTGACAGGGGCGTGCCCTCTTCCTTGTGTAATTTCACATAACGTAAAGTGTGCAGGTGTCTGGATTCGACCCAATATGTAGTGATCTCTCCAGCCAATGTCATCTTTCCTCAAATGTTCACTCAATGGCCAAGGGCTTGATTTACTAAGCTGCGGAAAAAGAAAAGTGGAGATGTTACCCATAGCAACCAATCAGATTTTTGCTCTGATTTTCCTTGTACATACTGGAAAATGTCAGCTAGAATTTGATGCTGTAGGCAACATCTTCCATTTTCCAATCCCACAGTTTAGTAAATCTTGCCCCAAGAGTTCATATTTGCCCACATCAAAATTGATTTCGGCTGATGGAACTTTGTGAGACAGGAAGGCACGTGGATGTAATTCTTGGTCACTTGGGTCAACTTGAGAGAGAAATGCCCCAACTAAACATCTAAGAAATACACTTTAACAATAAACAGAAGGTCTGGATTAGGATGACACAGAACAAGAGCTGATAAAAAAATTCCTTAAGCACTGAAAAAGATTTGATTGCTTGGTGTGAACAGCATTCTCTCTTAATGAGTGCTGTTACTGGAGTCACCAGGATAGAAAACAACTTTAATGAATCTTCAATTATAATTAGCAAATCCCAGGAAGCATTGAATGGCTTTAGTAGACTGGACCCACTCCCGAATCACTTTTAGTTTGCCTGTGTCCATACAGTAAATCTATATATGATTCACCGGACAAGGCACGGCAGCCCACTCATGCTTGGCAGAAACACTTCAGATTGCACTGTTCCACCCAGCAGACTGTGTTTCGCACCATTCCCTGTCAGCGTGTAACATTACCATGCCTCCCAAATTACACCCATCAGCTGTGGCCTCCTGTGGTCCGTCCTTGCTATGCTCATTGGCAAGCATCCCTTTAAATATCCAACCTTCCTTTCCACTGGTGCTCATTATGTTATTTTACCTCGGCTGCAATCTCTTGCTCCTGTTACTAGCATTGGGGTAGATCCAGAACTACGTGTGCCGTACGTTTATTCGCGGAGAGTATTTTTGTGCACGTAAGTTCGCTACACTCCCCTCGGCACACCCCTTGCATGGACGTATTTTGTCAAGATACGCTGCCCAAACCCTACCTTTTTCACACGTAACTGCGTACGTCCGCTAACGGACGTATAGACTACGTGAATGTACGCAGCTTAGCACGCCCATACTGTACACTTTAAATACTACCCCCCGCCTACTTCACGTAATTCAGACGTATTTTGGATGAACGTAAATTAGGCACGCCCACACGTAAGTATTTACGTGTCACATACGTAAATGGCCCATACGTTCACAATTACGCTACGTGAATGTGCGTAATTTCTATGGTGCGCATGCGCAGTGCGTTCAAATCTGCGAATTTATGTCTCCACCACGCGTAAAATCGTGGGGAAGTGTAGTTCTGGATCAGGCCTATTGTCCCTGTTCCTGCATCCTCCTGGTTACCCTCGTCTCTCTGTTCCCTTTGTATCCCTGTTTTCCTGGTACTCTCCTTTCCTGCCCTCCAATTCTATTTGGCATCACTGTACTTTACCATTGGTACTCCAGCTCTGTCTGACATTACTGTGTTTTACCATCTGCACTCTAGTTCTGTTTAGCATTTCTCTGCTTTACCATCTGCACTCCAGTTCTGCCTGGCATTACTGTGCTTTATAGTCTGCGCTCCAGTTCTATCTGGCATTACTGTGCTTTACCATCTGCACTCCAGTTCTGCCTGACATTACTGTGCTTTATAATCTGCGCTCCAGTTCTATCTGGCATTACTGTGCTTTACCATCTGCACTCCAGTTTTGTGTGACATTACTGTGCTTTACCAACAGCATTCCAGCTCTGTCTTGCATTACTGTGCTTTACCAACTGCACTTCAGTACTATCAAGCTATATACCATCTGCACTCCTGTCCTATCCGATATGAATGTGCTTTATCATCGGCATTGTAGTCAGTTCTGGTGTTATTACACTGCTACTTATACCTCCATACTTTCCTATCTGTAGCACAGCTTGGTTTCTCTCTGCTTCTCCATGATACTCTGCTACTGTGTCTCTTGGCAGTGTGGACTGCTCAGGTCAAACTTGTGGCCTCCCATTCTGCCGTGTGGTGGGCTAACTTCAGTTTACAGTAGTATTACTCATTCCAGGAACCGTGTTAAGGAACCGCGATCTACTGAGTATCTGCAGCCAAGCCTGTTCCCACCATCCGGTGCTCCAGTGAATACCAAATCCTCGGTTAGATTGCGTATCTTGATACTTGTGCACCCTAACATAGCTATTTCCAAATCCGCATAAAGATAATGGTTCAGGAGCTTCTGCAACACAAGTTGGACATCTTTGCAATTTCCTTCCAGGGACTTTGATTAAATGAAGAGGACCTCAAGGCAGACAACTATGAATTTTCTCAGGTAGATGCAAGCATACCATTTATGAAATCTGGGAATACTGCCATTGTTACTCAGCCCAAAGAGTCTCACCAGAAATTCATAATGTCCTGTGGATCCGGACAAGGGGGCTGATTCAGAGATGCGATTGCGAAAAGATCGCAAATATACGCACCTTTGCTAAGATCTTAGCAGGTTCCAGCCCACTGCATAAACAGACACTCCCCTTGCAAACAGCGGTGGATCTTAAACTTAGACCACCATTGACTTGCCTTAACTATACGCTGTCATTTGGGATCTTAAGTGACGTGGGAGCGTTCATTTAAGATCCTAAGTGTCAGTCCTCGCCCACTTTCCCTCATTTCCCTGCCTCCCCCCACCCATTTCCATGCAAATCCTTAAGATCTTAAAGATTCGCTGCACTTAAGATCTTAAGTGCTTGCGTGCGATTCAAACTTACGCTCTTAGCGAACTTACGCTCCTAACCGCTATGTAAACGGCGTTGCACTATTACTACGCATGCGCAGTTTTGCGAATTTTCTAGGATCTTAAATATACGCACCTAAGTGCCGTGGAAATCGCATCTCTGAATCAGCCCCAAGATTCTTAGAAAGTTGATTTTAGAAAAAATAGTGGCCTCCCTGAGTTGGTTAAACAAAACTGAAATTCTAACCGATATCTAGCAGGAGGTGAGTATTTTTCTATCGAGACTGCAGTTAGTCAATGCAAGGGCGTTTAGTCTAAATTAGTCAGGATGTTGTATACAATACAAAATATAAACATATTACTGTACATGATTGACTAGCAATGTACCCATAGAGATTAAGCTTTTCATTGTGATCTACTGGGGAAATATATAATCAGTAGCAGATTACCTGATCCTGAAGTGCTTAAAAGTGGATAAGTGCTTAGGACTGTGTTAATAATACAATCCTAAGCACTTTTCCTTATGCATGGAGGTCTGGCAGTCCACAGGTACTCCCATCCCTCCCCTCCCTAAGCTGCCATAGACCTACCCTGTGTCCAGAGTGGATCTGCAGTCCGTATGATCTGCACGGAACAAATAAACCCTGCCCCTACTGTAAAATGTATATGCCCTTCCCCTTTCCACCCACTTTGTGGAATTTAGACGGGTGGAAGGAATGGGCCGCCCTGTCAGATGGATCTCCTAGCGTATGGAACTATAGATAGTGGAGATCTGTATCATAACATCAGGTGAGTGCATGCTCACTGGCAGAAAATCACCTGACTTCTACAAGTAGCTTATGAAAGCCGGGTGACATTCATACCTCTGAATCAGGCCCTCTGTTATTATCTTTTCTTGTAGTTTACTTGGAGTTTAACCTACCTTGCTGCCATGCATATTTCATGCTAATGGTCATTATTCTCTCTGGCACCAGTCACGATAGATATGCAGAAGATATTTATGTACAATAATCAAGTAACATTAGATTCAGTTTGAAAAAAAAAAGACCAACTATATTACATTCTATAATGTAATAGACAATTAAAAATACTTTGGAAACAAATGTATTAGTAATGAAATTAGAACATAAAACATTATTGCAATGCACCAGTGCATAAAAGAAGGCATTTAAATTTCATTTAGGGGTTCATGTGACAGCATCATGAAGCTGCTTCCCCTCATTTATCATTTCCTCTTCCCATCTAAAAGTCTCATATTACCACTTTATCCTAGGTATATTATGTCAGAAACAGCTAAGCAACATTCCAAAAAGTTTGCTGATTATCTCCAATACTGTGTTTACTATGCATATCATGTGTCTTCAAATACAACCAAAGATACATGATAAGTATTGCCATTTCACCTCCAAAAACAATATAAGAGTGAGCACATGCTCAGAATTCTATAGATAAAATGGCACTGCAGAGTATCTGTGGTTCGGATGTCACTTCTTCAAGACCCAATTTTAGGTCACATAAACTACATTTATTTCCAGAGTTTGGTTCATTAACTTCTCAGTTACTGCTTCAGACACTTCAAGGCTTTTCCTCTTCTCAAGACCACAAATCTGGTCCACCACCACCAGCACATGGCACTACCACCCTTGCCTTTCTTTATGCCGGGGGTGTTGCTGTTGCAACTGATACGCGGTCTTCTGCTGGACATCTGGTATGCAGTCCAGATAGCCGCAAAGCCTTCCTCATTCACAGTCATCTGCTTGCCACTACTTCAGGGAGTTCAGCTGACTGTCAATTCTTTGGACGAGCATTGGCCAGGGAGTGTCGACTGTACAAGGTGCGGAATGGGCACATGCCCAGTGTACAAGGAGCAGCCAGAATGTTGAGTGTTCTGATGATGCCTTTCCGTGGAACTGATATTTGTGCTGCCTTCACTCTTTGTGGCTGGGATAGAAATGGGCCATGCATCTGTTATGTATACAATGATGGAACTCGTCTCAGCTCAGATATCCTTTCTGTGGGATCAGGTTCCCCATATGCATACAGCATTATAGATGAAGGATACAGGCCTGGTATGGAAGAAGAGGAAGCCCGTCAACTTGCCAGAAGAGCAGTGTGCCATGCAGGCAGGAGAGATGCCTACTCAGGGGGATCTGTTGATGTATACTGGGTGAGAGAGGGAGGATGTGAGAGGGATACCAGAGAAGACCTAGTACAACTTTATGAGCAGATGGTAGAAAAAGAAAATGGAGTGATGCGTAAGAGAAGCAAAGATCAACAGCTGCTTCATTCCAAACCCTGAGCGGCAATGAGAATAATATATTGTAACCCTGCCAATAAATAATATGCAGAAGAAAATAAATAATACTGCTGTTAAAGTTACTAGAATGTGTTTTGCTGTTTCTCTATGCTGAGTGTTTTAAGTATACATTTTTGCATTCTCAACAAGTCTTGCAAATTGTATAAGCTGATTTAATATATTTTTAGGATACTGTGTTTCAGAGCTATTAGCTCTTCTTTCCAACTTGAAAACATGTGAGTATGGCACAATCTGAAGCTTATTCACTTAGCTAATTTAAGTGTAAATATTCATTTTAATTTTCTACTGTATCTGTGCTGATCCAAAAAGGTGCAAGTGTGCTTCTGGACAATGCACACTGCGATGTGAGGGGTACAAATTCATTTATTTTTGTGCTTGCTGAAGAAATGCTGGATGATTTTGCTTATTGAACACAAATGCTGAAGATTATTTTAAACCCTAATTTAAAGTTGAGCTAAAAAAAACTAATCAACTCTCAACTCAATCTGTTTGCACATTTTAAATTTGTTTCCCCTTGTAATTCAACATTGGTTTTGCCAAGGGAACATTTACTATTTTTTTTTTGCTGTGTCTTCCAACTTGGGCTACAGCCCCTATGTGTTCTTGTGATGAAATGTATTTGAATTTATGGCTCTTCAAGAGTTATTTACTATAGTATATAACAAACACCTTTATAAATTGAAAGGTTGTCTGCTCATGTACACATGATATTATGCTACACACACATACACACTATGCTTTATGTTGTTATTGCGCGCACACACACACACACACACACACACACACACACACACACACACACACACACACACACACACATATATATAATGGCAGGCTTATCATTGTGTAAAGTCGTTCACACGAGAGAGGGGAGTGACAATAGGGAAAAGGGGGTTTAATCCCTGAGATGAACCTTCAGTCAGTATGGCCTTCAAGATGTCCTACGCTTGAAACTCATTGGACAAAAACTACTAACTCAGGTAAGACCGCTCATATTTTCAGTCATTAAAATACAATGGAAACGAGGGGACAACATGGCTGCAGCTCTCATTAAATAGACTATACCCAAACCATGATCTGGCATCCTCGGTCTTGTTGCGCAATTAAAGGGCTCTAATATATAACACTTTTAATTGCCATTTAATTGCATTTGTAATCTTAACAAAAGGCTTGTAAATGGCATGTTTTAAAAAGTAAAGGTACAATTAGATTATTTCAATCAGGATATAAAGTTAATGGAGTAGAAAACTGAACTTCACAAACAAGTTCTTTGGTACAAACCTGGGAGGAAAAATTGAGAACGAACAGCAAAAGAAAATGCTCATAACCCAGATCCGAGTCAGTGACTCTGTTAATGAACTAGTTTTTATGGCCTATCTTTACATGCTCCCCGAAGAAGCCGTATTTATAACATCTCCAGAAAGGGCTAGTTACAGCTATATACTTATTTTCTCTTAGATAAAACAGAAGGTTTATGCTTACAGCATTTTAGACTACAAAAGAGAAACACAGTTAAATAATTGTATTTTTAACTGCTGCCTACAAAACAAACTGTGATACTGTGGGCTGTGTGTGATACTGTGTGCTGTGTGTGATACTGTATGCTGTGTGTGATACCGTGTGCTGTGTGTGATACTAGGTAGAATGGAGGAATGGTCAAGAGTGTGGCAACTGCAGTTTAATGCCAAAAAATGCAAAATCATGCACTTGGGGCACAAAAACCCAAAGGCTCAATATATATATATATATATATATATATATATATATATATATATATATAGTAACAGTGAAATAGTGAAAGGTGTGAGGGTATAATATTGGTATAATTTGGTTGGTCCAATTTTCTTGCAGAGCTTCTTCTAATGAACCATAGATGAAATTATATTGCTTTTGCAAATATTATAAAGTTTGCATGAAGCCATTATTTATTTAGGATCCCCCTACAGCACAATACAGACAGCATAGAACTTTTCATTTTGAGAACACAGTAAAATACGTTCATATTTGGCAAATAGGGAAACAACTGCTATGCTAAAAATTCAACAAATAAGGTTGAGAGTGTAATTCTCTGATTTAAAAGTATGGCAACCATTTACTGCTTCTACTGAGACAAGAATGAGAAAATCAAGATTAAATTGTTTGTACTAGTGTCTGCAGGGCAAATAACTGGTTAGACAGAAAGGTATTCAGGAGGGGAAAAGGGAAAAAAGAAATGACAAGAGAGTGAGGAGTCAGAAGACAAAAAGATAAAGATAAAAGAGAATGAGAGAGAAACATGGGAAAGGTAACAGAAAAAGGGGGGAAAAAGCAAAGAAAGACAGGACAGAGAGAAAAGAGAGAACTTTTTGGAGTTTAACATTGTATAAGAAAAATTTACTACTAGGGAAAAATATAAGCTTATAGCATTAACTGAAGATTAGAAATAATTAAATTATAAATAGAAATAAATTTTTCTGACCCATCCAAGAACTATGCTTCTTTTATATAGCAGTCAGGGGAAATGGTTTACCACATTGTAAACATAGAAGATTACATCTCTGTTTCATTCTGTGGGGTATCACAATCAGACAGTGTGTAGTAAGATGAGCAGGAAAACATTGCCTCAAGTCAAAAGATGATTTATTTCAAAAGAAGATTCAAAGATCTATTTTCTTGCCCTTTCAGCACTGATCTCCAAAACACATTTTGCTAGGGGGATTCAGGAAATTTCCATGTTAAGAGTCAAGTCCCCTGTTTGTGTTTGATTACGACTTGTTCAACTGGATAGTGTAATGGAAATGTTATTATTTTTTTTTTTTTGCCTTTGATATGTATAAAACCATCTCTATTATTTATTAATAGTGGGGTTTTCTTTATCAGTATATAGAAACTAGTGCATATAGCAAATATTGCCTATTGACACATTGAAATGAGGTGAGACATTACAAAAAAAGCTAAAACATATAAAAAAAAAGGTACCCTGATTTTGTATTGTATACAGGTCTGGGTACAAATTTAATTCTGGTTCATCTATTACTGTGTTACATGTAACAGATTTACACTATATGGGAAGTGCTACCAAAAGCTGAACCTTGTTTGTATGAAGCTTTTACACATTTGTATGGGGTAGGGGAGGGGGTATAGAAAACATGGGAGTGGTGAGGCAGTGTAGTCATCATAGAGAATCCTATATTCCTTTACCATAATGAACATCACATGTAAACAGTGGGCCGGATTCACAGCCCCGGACGTATTGCACATACGTCCTTAAATTACTATGCGTAGTAACTATTTTACGTAATCTACGTTTCGTTTTGTTACGTAGATTGCGTATATGCGGTCTTTAAGACCGTGGTAGCTATTATCGGTAATTTAAGGACGTATGTGCATTACGTCCGGGGCTGTGAATCCGGCCCAGTGTTTTTTTTATGATAGACACTTTAAATACAGCTATAGCGTGTGTCTTCATTAAAACAGTTCCAGTTCCAGTATGACTTACTGCAGCATTGTCATCAAATTACTGGTATTGTCAACCATACCATTAATTTACAACTTTACCGGAGAACTTTCAGAATACCATCAACCACTCAATATTTGCAGTTGCCTGATCAACAACTGTATTGTGTGTAGTGGGGGTTAAGTACAAGTAGTGTAAGTGTGTTTAGACATCGCTGTCATTTTAATGTTTTTATTGTTGTTAATTTAATAATTTTAAATATACTTAAAGCGACTTTTAGGTTGTTTTTTTTACCTCTATGAAGTATAAGCACAGACAGCTGCCAGAGGCTGGCAGCATAAGACAGCATTCACTGCAGTTGCTGGCAATGTATTTATAAACAGCACTGACCCCTGTCCTCCTCTGCTCCCATGGTATCTAATGTCTTATCTTGGATTTCATTCTAGGCCTTTTTATTGGAATATGATCTTGGGGTATGAATTATTTGAAGGCTTTTTTGTTACTGGGAATGGATGATTGCAGATTTGATTTGTGGTATTAGGTTTGATTGTATGAGGTATAATTTATAATAATAATTATTATAATTGATCATAATGAATATAAATATTAAGAAGGGTTTGATCTTAGGTTGCAGAGTCTGATATTAGGTATCATTATGTAGGTCTGATTTTGAGGTCCTGATCTGGGGGTCTAATGATTTTTTTCTACAGTCTGACTTTTACTTTTTAAAAAATAGTTATAAGGGAGTGTAAATGGAATGGAAGAGGACGGGGAGGACGAATGATTTTAATGATTTTGGTGTATGGGTGGCATCTATTTCATAAGTACTAGTATATCCAATTTCTCATGGCAACACTGCCTAATACAGGCAATGAAGCAGAAGCAGATGTATAAAAACATTGTTATCCTTTGGAGGGCTTGGCTAAGTCCTTACATACAATTCAGTATGCTGCACACACAGAGCTGTGTGTGGAATGCTTAAGGTATGGTCCTGGACATGGATCCACCATCTATATGCAAGAGAGCAGAGGGAGTGTCCTGTTCTCCTGTGTGTGGAATTATGAATATGCTTTTAATTCTGGATCAGGTCCTATATTATTTACACTGAGGTAAAACATACATACTCAGATCATTCACATGCACTGATGACATGCAAGAACATAGTATGTTTCTTGTTTTAGTTTTTTATTTTGAAAATAAAATGTTTGCTTTCCACAAATGACACACATCTGAGACACCCGCAGCAAGCGGTGGGAAGACCATAAAAGTTGAATGCAATTTTGTATACTTCGCAATGCCCATTTTCACAGTTTCTGCAGTAACCAAGATGGGCTTATGTTGTTTGGCAGGAAATAATGATCATTCTGTAGGTCACTCACAACAAACTGGATAACAGTAATTCAGCAGGTCTTCAACAGAGAGATGTTTAATCATCCACAGAAGAGTTTCTTCTCTTTGATCCATATATCTCTGCAAGTGTCCTGAAATGGGGTCCCCACTCCCATATGTCTTCCCCCACAGGTTCTTCTTCTCCAAAACCTGCAGAGCTGCTGGCTAATGAGCTGAGTGACCCAGCTGAGGAACCCCCACCCTCAAATCCATACACCTGGATGGAGTCATAAGGAGGTGCCAAAGGGTCTCGTTCTGCCTCTCTAAGTCGAAGTGTCAAAAACCGCTGTACATCGACAGGGGCAGGTTGAGGAGACCGTGGGGTGCGTTGGTGAGGAACTCTAGGAAGAACATCCATTCTAGGTGGATGAAAGAATCCACCAGTGAGGCCTGTCTGTGGGGGCTGCAAGGCTGACATGTCAAAAGCCTGCGTGTCTTGTTCTCCCCCGCCTTCATCATCATAAGTAATAATGTTCTCTCTAATATCTTCATCTTCACATAAAGATAATGGGGTTGGCTTATGTCTGCGCTGCAAATAAAAGAGGGACACCAGGGCTGGTGGGAAGAAAAATGATTATGAAAGAGCAGAAGAGAGACAAATAATTAGAACAGAGTTCAAATAAAAACATAACAACATGATAAACATAGAAAATATCATATCGATACAATGCTCATGCACATTAATAGAAATCTGATGCATATTAACATATTAATCCCAATAATATTTTATTAGTAACAATGGGCCGGATCATGAATTAATAAACACAGACGACTTACTTACGCAACGTATATAAGTCGGCTGTCAATTGGTACTGTGCATGAACAATAGCGAGAATTCCACATTGGAATTCAGACGTCCGATGCTGCATTGTGTGCGGAATTCAGGGCAGGACGGGCCCACTCACCATGCGTACAAGATAGGCTTCATGGGTGAGCATAGGAATGCAGATTCCAAAGCCCTCCATTCCATAAGTGGTCGTCTGCATACGGGAATTTTAAGGAAGTGTCTGCATGCATGCGGCCTGTACATGCAGAGGGTGTGCACTCCTCTAACATGTACAAAATGTGGGATACTGTATTCTGTTGTAGGCTAACATATGGAATCATAGCCTAATTCTGGATCTGACCCAAAACGTAGACACTAGTAATAGAGTTACTTAATGTTAGTTACTTAGCACATCAATAAATGGATATTAGGGTAAAAAAGGAAAGATACTATTTAATAATTACCCAGAAGGCTAAATGCGCAAGCCAAAATGGCCAACAAGGCAGGAGTGCTAAGTCCAGCAGCTGACCCTGTCGTCATGTGACAAGTCAGGACAACCCCACCTGCCTCACAGTGACACAGAGAGATTGTCAGGGTGTCCGTACTGCTAAGAGGAGGATCTCCACTGTCCTTAATCTCTATAGGAACTAAAAAGATGTCCCTTTGAGACCTCCAGAAACTGCTGTGCTTCACCAGAAGTGATGCACTTCCATCTAGTATGGAGAAATAAGACAAAACAAACAGGATTATATTAAAAACAAGAGATCAATAGAACAAAGAGGAAAAAAAACATTTAAGAACAGACAGCTCTTCTAATGGTCCATAGTCACTTTACCTTTGTTGTCCCGAAGAGTAAAGTTTGTATCCGATGCACCAACCAGGCTTTGAATATAGAAAAGACCATTCTCAACGTCTGCATCCTTTACTCTGACTGTCTGAATGACCTTCAGATACACATAGATCAAAATTTACATTTCGTTATTGCTAGTTGTTGATAATATTAAATAGAGTGACACAAAGCAACATTACATGAACGTACCAAGAAGAGATATTAAATAGTTTTACTATGTGTTATAACTATGTCCATTATACCTAATATTTCAGGGAATATACAAATATGAGTGGGTCCTTATCATCCCAGATTCCAGCAAGTAATACAGATAAGACTAAAGTGGATGCATGTAATAAGGGAAATAGATGGACTTTTTATGTTCGATCTTTATTATATTAATGTAGTATATTAAGCAGAACAACACAAACCAAATGTAGTCTCAAAGAGTTATTTCTACATTATTTGTGGTTCTTAAGTCTTCTGCTAAAAAAATGTCTTACAGGAAACTTGTTCCTGCCAGCTTTTACTTGTTTGTGCAGCAAAGCATAACAGAACAGGAGGTGAAGGAGCAGTATAATACAACCAATGAATAACTTGCCACTGTTTTATGTTCTTTGAAAATTTTATTTTCTGTAGACGTTTAATCAGTTCTCAGACGAGAAATAATGATGTAATTGGCAAGGGTTCTATTCTATTCTATTTTATTAATGTATAGTGCAGATAATGTGATCTGAATACTCAGTGTGTAAAAGGTAGTGTTCTATGTGCTATGGTTATATGATGGTGTCCAAAAGTTAACAGTTGCAGTGATCAGTTCTGTTGTTCACATTTGGATATTTAATTTTTTTAAATAAACTTTTAATGAGACATCACAAAAACATATAAAATCTGACACAGACAGATTGCTATATTCACATATACCTGTCCAGATTGTGCGTTGTCACACACATGTGGTTTGTATACCTCAGCCAATGTTGGAGGATTGTCATTCATATCTAACACCTGGATCACAACTCCCACTTGTGACACCTGGGAGGGACTGTCTGAAACAAAAACACAACACAGAGACAGAACAAAAAAGAAAAAACACAACACCAAGACAGAAGAAAACATACAACACAAATGTATAAAACACCACATGATGATAAAGTACATAATAAAAACAAATAACACAAAAAATAAATTATTGAGTTAGTGCATTAAACTACAAAATCGTCCCAAATTCTGGTAGTGCATTCTGCTATATGGTTTGCTATAGTTTTGTTTTCACTCCTTGTACAATCCTAAAATGTCTACCTTGTATGATCAAATCGCATCAGGGTCACTCAATCAACTGCTATGAAATAGTGCCCTTGTGCCCTGGGTACCAAAACCCAAACAATGCAGTGTTTCCTTCTGTCTGTCCACAATATAGTTTAATAACTGAATTGTAGTATGTATTGCTCCAAAATGAATCCCCCCTCATTGCTAAAGAGTGGGTGGTCTCCCTGATCACACACAAATGATTCATCTCACCGGTCTCACTAGCTGTTACAGTAATATTGTGCTCTCTCCTGCTCTCTCGATCCAAGGAAATGCTTGTTCTAAGGGTCCCATCCACTGGGTCTATTGAGAATAACGCTTCAGGGTCAGATTCTGGCTCAATAGAGTAACTGGTATTTTAAAACAAAAGCAAAAAAAAAAACAACAAAAACAGATCAAATAAAACAGAATTATAGCCATTTTTAAAGTGTTCTGTTAAATGTGGTTTCGGCCAGTAGAGATGGAGAATAGTTTTTGCAAGTTTTTATTCATAATGCAGAAATATCACAGGTTAACAGGTGTCCTTAAGTTGTAAACATAATGAAGGAAGGCCCTAACATAAATATGAATACGAACTGTAGAAGCCAAGGCTATTAAAACTAGGTCCCAGTCTTTAAAATAGTGTTCATGTCTATGGACCGGATCCAGACCTCAGTAAAACCTCAGTTTTCCGCATGCAAGGCACAGAAAATAATCACATTTTATTTGTGCGCATGTGCACACAATCAACTTTCATTACGGATCTGGCTCCTCGGGATTCACAGTTCTGTAAGTGAAGCCTTTCCGTCTGTGGGGTGGGGTGAGGTATGGTATTCCAGTAAGTACGGCCCTGATTCAGAGACTGAAAATAAGAGAGGAAAGTTACACCTGGGCAAAACCATGTGGATTTCAGAGGGAGTCAAATTTAATTTGTTGCAAACAGTATTATAGTTGAAAGGTGATGTTTCCCAGCCCAAGTCTAATTAGCAATTAAAAAGTGAAGCTGTTAAGTATCTGTGTGCAATAAGAAAAGCAAAGCATTTTCCCTGCATGCATAGAATCAAATTAATTTGACTCCCCCTGAAATCAACATGGTTTTGCCCAGGAGTAACTTTCCTCTCTTATTCTCTCAATCAGGGCCTATGTAAGTAGGGCCATTAAGGCTTCTATGTAGCCTCCCCTCTTAGCACGGGCGTTAGGCTCCGGCTTCGGATCTCTACTGCCACTGCATTGGGAGCTCGGACCACAGTGGCAGCAGGGGTTGGGATTTCATCCTATAGTATTAAAAATGCTTGAAATGGAGCAGGTCCAAAATCAAAGATGAAGACAGCCCTAGACACAATGATAACAAGCAAGATACGCATCACAGATCACAGAGGCTGCATAACAGAGCTCAGAACAAGGAGTTCTATCACTTGCTCACTCTGGCTCTCTCCCTATATAGGTATATTACCCTGTACAGGCAATCCTATACCGGATCTCTCAGCAAGTGGCACCCATAGGCCTTTATAAATAATAGAAATCCACCACTGGGCAAGAATACATATTGTGATAAACATTATGTATTAAACTCATTAATGTTATACTTCTGTTCAGCTTTCTCTCTTTTTATTTAGTTTTGTTAAATCAAAATAGCTACAATAAAGAAACAATATAAAAACAGTGCTGTGGTATGGTAAATTCATTCTTGTGGTACTAGTTGTTCTAGAGTTCCAGCGGTTTAGCCTCTAGCAGTTTCTTGGTTGAATAACAAATAGATTACTACTCATCTGATTTCAGGAGAGGTTGTTGATATCCCCCCTCCTCCCCAGTGTATTTCAGCTGAATGAATGACATACTTATGTGTTGGGCTTTAATCACTGATGATGAGAAACCCACAGCATGGCAGAGAAATCAACAAACAACGCTTGTCTGCTTGAATCGATAGTCTCGGGTACCTTGGAGGATGGCGTCCAGCAGATATCAGTTTAACATCAACACATAAGAATACATTTAAATGTATGTTGGGAGAGTAATAAGGGTAACGGTTTTTGTAAATGAGGTTTATTATAGTAAGTAAATCTAAATTCTAAAAACATTCACTTGCATCTCATCCAACTGCTGATATTAAACTGAATTCAGACTTCCCAAAAGTTTCCTTTTTTTAGTAATTCACCTGTTTCTGCTACCTTTCAGTATGCAGTGCACTCTCTACAGACATTTAATAAATGGCATTTCTGAAGGAGGGTTGGGTTCCTAATGTAAACAGGCAAGACTTACTATTCTATGTACAGTATTAGCATGCTAATAGACAGTGTACAAATCCAGATTTCCGAATCACCGCCATTTTCTGTTTGCACAAGTTGGAACTTTAAGATAGGGTATAGATCTATAGATCTAGTCCATCTATGCAAGGGATTGATTATAAGTGTGTTCACTCTTATCCATGGTTATCTAACTGGTAACGGTAGTATAAAGGCAAATTGTGTGTAATGCACCATTTTAAACCATCTCCTCTGTTTTATATATTTTAGCCAATAACCTGCACATAACTAATACATTACATACATTTCACACGTAACGATCTGTTGCTGCACCCAAACACAGTGGTGGATTTCCCACTAGGCATGTGTCTATTGGAGAGCTAATAACGCTTTGTGTGAGCAGGCATAGCACTGTCTATGTGCATGGCTGCTTTGGAAAAGAAAAGCTCTGTGCAGGCCCCTAGCAACAAGCAGTGTCTGTGGCCGCATCCTGCCCTTAAAAGAAAAATTCAAGTAAAAATGACATTATTCTGTGGATCATTTTCATGTTCGTTCAGCTAGCTGGCCACAAATACCCTTTAAAGATTTTTTAAATCTTTTATATATGTTTAATAAATGTTTTTTTTATATCATATGTTTATACTAACTTTTGGATTTTAATTTTTTTGTGTGACTTTCTTAGATTATAAATAAAATAAAAATATACATAAGTATTATTTTAGGGCATATAGAATAACATAGGGCTTTATAAGGATACTCTTTATTCCTCATTACTTGTCAAATTATCCCCCATAAATTATATATGATATGGAGCTATTATCTGGGATAAGCTAATCATATGGTGGAATAAAGAGCTTTACTATGTAATATTTAGTGTTTATGCCTTTTAATAAAGCCCTTATTCCTTCCTGATTGTGCTCAAATTACCCCTTAATAGGCCTCTATATTTCCCTATAATAGCGCTCTATATAATATAGACCCTTATTATTAGAGAAACATTTTTTATTTACTAGGGGGAATATAGATGCATTTTAGGTGGGTTAATGTGATACTATATAACACAATAAAGCTCTTTATTTTCCTTATATATGATCAAATTATCCCTCATATAGGATGTGCTGTTTTACATGAATTGTTTATATGTTTTTCACATTAACTTGAACATACAACTTGCCTTTTGTTAATGTAATAAAAAATACCAAGAACTCTGGAATCATTTACCTGACAGTGCTGCTCTGTAAGTCAGGATCCCGGGCATGGACCACCCCAACAAGGCTACCTGGAGATTGATTTTCAAGTACACTTAAGGTATAAGGGTTCTTGGAAAAAATAGGGGGCTCATTCACATCCCCTACTGTCACCCTCACTGTTGTGATATCTTTAAAGGGTCCACGGCGAATATACTGAGGGTCAATCACAGTGTTCATCACTTCAACACGAAATGTGAAAGAGCG
>WWET01000071.1:444880-457804 GCA_011038615.1 Limnodynastes dumerilii | reverse complement strand
TCTAATCTTAACTCTAAACTTTAGAGCCCCAACTTTGGTTCACATATCCAATATCTTTCTAAACCAAGGGCTCAGTTAACATTAGAGTTAGGACCATCCAGCAGAGAAGCCTTGGAAGTGGCGGATGGCTTATCACACATCTGCAGATATTTGTAACTAATTCTCTGACTTTTATTTTAAAGATAGGAGATCAAGATTAGTAACTGAGTAATGGCCAGAGTGCCAGGCCATGTTTTGTTTTTTTGTATATATATATATATATATATATATATAAATTGTAAAATGTTAAAGGAAATCAAGTACAGTTAACTGATAACTAAGGAATGTGCTTTCTTTTTTCCATTTCTAACAAACAGTCACTAATACCGCGTTCACATTACCACTGCCTAAAAAGCTGGCTTTTTAGGCAGTTGGCAGAATTTAGAAAATTTCGAAATGGTGCGTTCAGACTGAGCTGAACGCACCTGCTTTTAAAAAAAATAAAAATGTAAATTTTTTTTTTAGAAGCTGGCAGCAGGGAAAAAAGACGGCTTTTTCACTCAATCTGAACGCAAAAAGTCGGCTATTGAAAAAGCCGGCAAAAACCCTTCTTTTTAGCCGGGTCTAAGACCCGGCTAGAGAGACCCGGGCTTTGCGTTCAGATTGCCAAAAAAAGCCGGGGTTTTCATGAAACCCGGCAATTTCATGAAAACCCCGGCTTTTAAGTGGTAATCTGAACGGGGTATAACAAATCAAATTTACCTTTAGTTGAATGACACCATAAGGATTTTATTCCAATAAAAATTTCTGTATCACTGAAGCATTTTTTATCTGATATAAGTAAAGATATACTTAGATCCACATTGTATAATGTAACCCCAATTACAGACTATTGAACACTTTTTCCAAATAATAACCTTTAAGGTATATTATGTGATATATATTACTTACCCTTATGTATCAAACTCTAATATACTATAGATCTTAAGCTTACAAGCAAGGCTCTCTTACCTCCCAGTCTTCAAAAGGCCCCAAATCCTAGACTTGTGGCTCACTAGCTTCATAAATCCAATGAAGCAATGTAGCAAATAAGTACATATAATCTAAGATGTCCTGTGAAGACCTGGAGGAATCCCCCCAGCAATTCTTCTTCGGAGACATACATTAAAAATACTGGAAGGCTGGTGTTAAAATATGTATAAGCAATATATATATATTAAAAAAAAGCCTTAATGCTCATCTGAGATAAGCCAGTAAAGCCATAATTGGATGGAACATTAGGTAATATGGGTAGAAGTTGTTCAAATAAATTCCATTAAGAGTTTAAAGAACCAAACCTAATGGTTGTTTCATTATATTGTTTAAGTGGCATTTTTATGTTATAAATATGCACCTACTTCTTAGCTCAATTAAAATAAAGTAATAAAGTGTTATCTAAATGGGCACTGACTGCTTTGATCTGCTCTTACTTTGAGGGAATTTTGGTGGGTTATCATTAACGTCTGTCAGTGTGACAGTTACTGTAGTGGAGCCGGAAAGACCTCCCACATGTCCTCCCATATCCTTGGCCTGTATAACAACCAGAAATTCATCTTGGGTCTCCCGGTCCATGTTTGGAATTGCAGTACGGATGACGCCTGAAGATGCAGAAAGTTACATGAATAAAAAAAAATGGAACAATATTAATCATTGATAGTGTGATAACCAAATGTTACAGGTCAAAGTAGGAGTTTCAGAGAGGTGAAATAGAGTAAGAAATAACTCAAAGGAAACTGATAACAATTTTCCTCTTTAAATAATATTCATTAACTGAATAAATTCTTCTAAAATTTGCATTAGAGGAAACTCTTGTTTGTATAATCAAAGCTTTAACAAATAAATAACAAAATCAATTACAATTTACAGATATTTGAGCAGCGAGAGATTAAATTGGTACAATTTAATGGATTCAAACAATTAATTTAGTAAAGACATAGAATAAATGCAATCAAAATTTTCTCTGAAAATAACTCCTCCTTCTCCTCTATTACAACATTCAATTAGCACTTAAGATAATTACTAAAAGATTTCTTATTGAACTTATTATATAAACCAGGGGTGGCCAGACTTTCGGACTTAGGGATCTACTCTAAATTTAATAAATCTTTTGAGATCTACCATAGTCCAAAATAATCATAATGCAGTACTTTTTAGGAGGCTATGAGCTAATGAACACAAACTATAATTTCCAGACTCCATGTCTGCCCCTTGTAATGTCCAGCCTCTATGTCTGCCCTTTATAATGTCCAGACTCCATGTCTGCCCCTTATAATGTCCAGCCTCCATGTCTGCCTCTTGTAATGTCTAGCCCCCATGTCTGCCCCTTTTAATGTCAAGCCTCCATGTCTGCCCCTTGTGATGTCTAGCCCCCATGTCTGCCTCTTTTAATGTCCAGCCTCCATGTCTGCCCCTTGTAATGTCCAGCCTCCATGTCTGCCCCTTGTAATGTCCAGCCTCCATGTCTGCCCCTTGTAATGTCCAGCCTCCATGTCTGCCCCTTGTAATGTCCAGCCTCCATGTCTGCCCCTTGTAATGTCCAGCCTCCATGTCTGCCCCTTGTAATGTCCAGCCTCCATGTCTGCCCCTTGTAATGTCCAGCCTCCATGTCTGCCCCTGTTTCTCCACCATGTCTGCCCCTTGTAATGTCCAGCCACCATGTCTGCCCCTTGTAATGTCCAGCCTCCCTGTCTGCCTCTTTATTATTTGTCCAGCCTCCATGTGTGCACCTTATAATGTCCAGCCTCCACGTGTGTCCCATATAATGTCTAGCCTCCATGTGTGCCCCTTATAATGTCTAGCCTCCATGTTTGCCTCTTATAATGTCCAGCCTCCACATCTGCCCCTTATGTCCAGTCTCCATGTCTGCCCCTTATATACAGCCTCCATGTCTGCCCCTTATATGCAGCCTCCATGTCTGCCCCTTATTTCCAGCCTCTGTTACTTACCTTTGACGTCTTCTCCCTTCCTCCGCAGCGCTCCCTCTCTCTGCTTCTGCCTCTCTCAGTCTGCAGTGTAAAGCCCTGCCACATATACAGCGACATGGGCTTTACAAAAAAAAACAAAATACACAACTTTGTCCCAAGAGTCTGATCTCTCAGGACAAGTTGTGAAGCGGTAATCGGGACACTTGGGAGGCGTGATTGACTGGTCACCCGGCCACGGTCGACCAGTCAATCGATTGTTTAGCCACCCCTGCCATAAACTATAATTTCGTCCTAAATATTTTTCTTAGGAAACAAAATATTAACTGAGAAATATGATGTTATAATGAAGAACATCTAGATGAATTGTTACTTTAAATAATGTCCCTCGAAATTAAACACTTTTTATTGTCCTTGTAGTTTTCTATGCCCCATTCTTTCTCTTTTACTCTCCAATACTCTCCTTCAGCTTTCTCACTTTATTCCCTCTCTTATGTTACAATGCCACACTTTCCACCTTGGCAACTGTTCTGCTTCTTCATCACTCCCCTGCTTACTGCCTCCCTCTCCTACTCCAACACAGCCTCCTCAACTCTCTCTCCCTCTCACCAACCGCTACAATCTCTCTTCTCACTGCTAGTACTCCTATAACTCGCTACAATGTTGCTTCTTCACTTTTCTCCCTATAATTTCCTCTCCGCCTCAATGTCACGTCCACTCTCTATTACCTCCTGGATCCTTCCAGAAAAACCCCTGTGTGCAACTCAACCCGTCTTGCACCAACCGTCAGTTGCTTAGCAACCACCCCGTGTTACTCTGTACTCAGCACTGAATAGGAGACCTATATCTTTATGCTCAGTTCTACAATGGCATGGAGAGAACTCCATTACAGCCCATAATAAAATGCACACCCCATAATCTAACAAGCCCCCTAGGGCATCACAATGAAGCAAGGTGAAGGATTCAATGAACCCTCAATAAAAACATGATTGTAATTATTCTGTCAACATTGAAGTGCCAAGACATGGAATCAAATATTCCACACCCTGCATTTATAAATAATAAAGTTCAATGTGATCTGTTTGAAGGTACCTGTTTGTGGGTCCACCGAAAAATATGGCTGTCCTTCCAGCACAGTGTAAACAAGTCGGGCACTATTTCCGTATGTAGGGTCATCAGCATCACTGGCTGTCACTTGGATCACAGAGGTTCCTGTGGGAGTCAGCGTGGTTAGCTCAAGTTTCATATAGATTAAATAATATTTAACATACCGATAATGGACAATCTCTGTACCCCAACTTTCTACTCTCTCCCAATATTAACAACATTTCCCCTGAAATTATAGATTTTTAAACTGGAGCCAGACTTCCAATTTGCCCCAGATTTTTGTTTGTGTTCCATGAATGATGTGCAAACCACTCTATCGTGACTAATATATGACAACTTCTGATATGATTCCTTTTCTGTACAATGAACAGTACAGACGTTTACTGATACAGAATACTGAACCACTGCCATTTTACTCCTGTACAAGTTAGAAAAATTACCGTATGTTATGGCAATCGGAAGTACATTCGTGCAAGATAAATATTTACCAGAGTGCGCACATGAATGCCTGAACACAGTGGACTTGCAATTACTGCTTCTTAAGCTGGCCAAATACTAGAGCGATTAGAGCAAATAATTGCTGTAGTTAGTGGCCAGGATCAATGCTCTGGTCAGAAATGCTCTGGTGCGATTATATGGTCTTTTAACATGTTTCTTTATATCGGGAAATAAACTCCTGATATTTTAAGGAAGCCAATCAGCAAGCTGAATGGCTCCCTATTCTTCACAGAGCACGGCTTCGGCTGATCCCTGTCTCTACTACTCCCTGCAATAGCCTCTGCTGCAGATCTATGTACTATGCTGCTCTGACAGCTTTGAAGGTAGTACATAGAGTAATAGAGAGACCTGGCACACCCTCTTCTGCTAGGTTTATCGGTCCCAGCATGAGAGGTGTATGGTGCTGATAATGGGACCTTTCCCTTGTAGGAAATCGTCCCTGTTATCGGGCCACCCCCTGTTGGGATTGATAATTGCCCCAGTGTATGGCCAGCTTAACTCATCCATAATCGCAGATCAGCATACAGTAAAATCGAAAGTCTGGATTTGGTACTTTATATGTGTTTTTATATATGTGTCCTAATTTTATTTAGCACTCTTGTCTAAATAGCAGACTTTTCTTCCATAAGATTAACTCCTATAGTACTCATTTTTCCCAGACTCACTCTCTTCTGATATACTATTTCAGTGTACGCACATTGGGCCTGATCCAGATCGGCTTTTGAGCCGATCTGCGCATGCGCCGGGTAGATGTTGCCCGGCGTCGCTACGGCAACGCCCGATCGTGGATCAGGCGTCCGTAGCAGCGCCGTAGGGATGCTGGAGGAGACGTCCTCCAGCGTCCCTACGTTAAGGCTAGTGTAGGTGGGCGGGGGGAGGTAGTTAAATGAGGGTAGGAGGGCGGGCTAAGCGGCCCTACTGCTTACTAACTCTACCCTATGCTCCCTACCTTAACATTTACACCCCACGAAAAATGGGGGCAGTGCGGAATTGTGGATTGTAGGTAAGGGCTATAGTCAACCATTAGTGTACAATTTACATCCCTCCTCCCGCCTACAGAGCAGACGTCCTTACGCTTACAGCTCTGGCCCACCCCGACGTCTGAATACTAAGTAGGTCTGTTCTGGTACTGTTGTGCCCACGTATTCACTGAAATACCAGGTGGGGGCTTTTCCAGCTCATAATGGTCAAAAATGTCTCCATGGCGTAATTCTGGATCCGACCCTGTGTGTGTTACTTGTCAGCAATAGAGATAAATCTGTGTGCTACTTTTTCTGGTTACTTCAAACATAAGAGGATACACTACAGAATTATTACTTATAGTGCCAATAACTATTTATGAAGGAGGCTAAATAAATAAAATTACCATCTTATGGCACAATATTATTTTTTATTATATTATAAGGGCTACATCTATTTTTCATTACCGTATAATTAATCATAAAATAATCATTATATTTAGGAGCAATAGTGATTAGTAGTACGTAATTATTTGATTGATATTGAGTGAATTAACAATGTATATATGCCTTGTCAGCAATTATTACTTAATGGGAAGTAATATTTGTACAGCATGAACTTGCAGTGCCATAAATTTGCAATATATGACTGGATCATATGTTGAAGGTACCGATTTGTGGGTCCACAAAAAAAAACAAAATACACAGCCTGATCGGATTAGCCCATAATGACTTAAAAAGGTCTTTTTATGTGTGGTCCTAAATGATCAACTAGAAAAACTAGAATGGTTAGAATGGTTAAAACTATGCTATTTGGGGTGCTTTCTCTATCTGATACCTTCTATTTTATGCTATTTCAATACCTGCCATTTTATGTGCATTTTGTTGGGATTTCTAATAACTTTACGCTAAGAATATTCAATATATGATGAGGACATTCACTGAAAAAGTCTTTGTTTGAATTAATTTTCTTGATAATCTTTCCAGCAAATGATAAGGTTCCTATCTCCTCTTTAATTTAAGGTGGAAGCGGGTGCTCCTGTCAACACAGGCAGAATAATCTTTAGATTTACATTCACAAATGTTTAAGTGGAAACCTCAATGCCCCTTTAGTACCCGACATTCAAGAAAATAAACATTCTAGATGTATTTTACGATGTGGTTTATCAGCTTCATTTTGTGTTTGAAGCCATTCCTCCAAGGGGCAGATTCAGAGTTCTGAGTAATTTTGCTACAATTTGTGATTAAATGTAGATGGAAGTAAAACCCTATTCATATTAATACGCTTTTTTCTTTTCAACTAAAACTCACCCCGCTTCAGATATGATTGAGGATGTATTTTAACCATTACTCCTTGATGGTCCTTATCAAACTTCAAACATTCCCATAGTCTTCGAAAAAAAAGCAAAGTACACCATATCATCAAGCACACACACTAAGGATTGGATCCTAACTTTCGCTAAGGAGGCGTTTTCCGATCGCAGTACCAGGACAGAATTCTGGATCCCAATCTGTCCTGATGGGGTTTGTAGCAGATCTTAAATTCACCACATCTCTGCTCCGCCCCCATTTTACGTGAGGATGATGCCGAAAAAATTAAGGTAGAGTACTGGGAGCATATGCGCTAGAGACTGACCTCACTTAAGATTGTTTTACGCACTATTACGGATAATGCACTCCCTTTGCACATACGTAACTTAGCTGGCTTACGTATCCAGAACCCTACCTTAACTTTTCCTTGCGTATCTCTTGTTGTACGTAACGCCTTGTAGTACATAAGTGCCAAACCCAGCCACACTGTACAATATAAATGGGATGCCACACCCTATTGTACAAGTTACGTATGATTAGGCTTATGATGAGTAACATCTGCCGCACATGCGCAGTGCATTCCCACAGCCAGATTTCCGCATGCCGTGTGCGGAAATTAGCTGTCGTTATTAAGTCTGAATCAGGCCCACAGTCTGCATCTGGTCCTAAGTTGCTTAATAGTGCTCATTCTATATTTTCAATGGGAGTTACTCCTAAAGATTTCTTTGAACTCAGTCTAAACATTGTAATGTATTTCCTACTCAAAATGACCAAGCCGTAAAGCCAAAACAATTAATGTTCTGTAAAGAAAAAATAATCCACAAACCCCAATATACTACCAGCTCTAGCGTTAGTAAAATCTAGGCTTGTATACACTACTGAAGCAAAACTGCATAAGTTGGGTCTTCCTGACATAATTAAATCCAGTTCAATAATGGTCAGCAGAGGAAATAGTAAAGAAAAAATGAACAGGGTTCCATATCATTGACAAGATCACAACTCAAGGAGTAGCAAATGTGTCATTGTAAGTGTGTTATATTATCATGAAAGGGCCTCCAAGATGCCTGCCCATTATTCCAACTGAGTACAAAAAAGGCCAATAGATACACCCAGTTTAAGTTTTATTTGAATGGTTGATTTCTTAAAATTCTAATGAAAATATAAATAAATAAAAAAATTCATAAATCAAGAAAAACAAGATTTTGTTACATCGTTCGAAAGTGTTTCATTCCTACAATGTAACAGTGTGAGACTCTGGACAATGGGCAAATATATGCCCTTTGGGCCGGATCCAGACCTACGGGCGCCCGAGGTCAGTATGGCTGCCATCGGAGCTGGGACTGCACGCCCCGTGCACTCCCCACTGTCAGGAGTAAATCTGGACACTTATGTGTCCAGATTCCTACCCTAACTTTTACGATCAGCTATGCGGCCTTATGGCATGCACACAACCTTCAAAACAGGAGAATTATGGCCGACCAGGACGTAATTCCCCTGGATCAGGCCCTTTGTCAGTAAATGAAGACGAGAGCTGTCCTAGGCTAGAGGACATATAAAATCCTCGGCTGTGGGCTGTTCACCCCTTCCCATCACAGGCTCTTTAGCCTGGTGGGGTATTTTGGCCAATAGTATAGGGGTGGGTGGGGTTGCTGGGTAGGGGTATAAATGTCCTCCATTTTGTGTTCCTCAGTCTTGCCTGGTTTTTCTTCTCCCTCCCTCCCTTCCCATTGTTAGGTTTGTTAACATGTTCTTTTGCTTTTCAGACGGGGCATAATTGGCAGTAGCGGTCGGGAACAGCAATGTCTTTATAGCGCCCGGGGGGATGAGCTTGTAATCGGTAGGGATAGGTGCAACCCTGGATTACGATTTGAAACCATGCCATGAGGCGGGGGTCTTTTCTGCCGCTGGAGGCGTGCACGGTGAAGGGGGGTTGGTACCCGTTTGTCCCTACCTAGGGGGGGCGCGTGACAGGGGATGTCTGTCTGGTTTAGTATGTCACTCTTGCTGCTGTTCCCGCCTGCTAGTTGTCGCCACCTATCTCTAAACTAATAGTCCTTATCCAATTCCAATTAATAAATTATGCCCCCTTTATAAATCCAAGAATGTGTCCGTGTCTTTATTTGGGTGTTGTGTTGAGGGGGGGGGGTTGAACAGCTGATCAGGTGTAGGAATTTTATAGAGATTCAAAGTAATCTTCTAAATGGAAATTGTGTATTCGTCTAGCTCACCTGCACTAGCCTCTGTCTGGCTAAAACAACTTGTATTATACTTAACTCTACTTATAGGTACTACTTGTTGGTTCTAACATAATATCAGGGAACCCACTGCTCCCCCCTGAACACAGACAGTTTTTATTCACTAACACTGACTGCTGGGCCTGTGCTATTCTTTACTGACAATCTCCAGCAGAAGCAGGAAAAGGCGCTTAGAACTGTAGCCAGAACCGACACAATCTGTAAGAGTAAATTATTCTTAAAGCTGTGTAATTTGATGTCCGCTGGCTGGAGTGCTGGAGACCTCCTCCCACTCCTCTGAGATGAACTGAATAAGTCTATTTAGGTAAGTTTTGTTGTCTTTTTAAAATTATATTTATATCTTGTATTAATTAATTTGCTAGCACGGGGCACCAAAACAAAATTATATCTTGCCCTTAAATTACTTGTAATAAGATGCATTTCACAAGTTGTGGTTAGCATTTGGACTGAATAAATGTAATTGGTAAAGTAATGGGGCCCTGGTCATGCAGCTCATGTAACACCAGAACAAGTTACAGGACTAGAGCCTTTAACAGCACCAATAAATACAGAAGGAACAGACAGAAATTGTAACTTAACCACTGCATAGGGTTGCACATCTGTGGCCAAAAAGAAAACCTAATGCAGAGTGTTATTCCCCAAGGCCCAATCAAAGAACTCTTGCTCACTTATTAACTGACTTCCTACGAGCCTTGCTGAGTGGGTTTATTTATAGCAGGCCAAGACAATTACAGGACTGATCAGAACAAAACCTATGCAAGTTTAGATATGAGCAAAGCCAGATATACCATATGAATTTTCAGTATTTTGGATTCACATAGTACAGTTTGGATTTAATCTGTAAATTAGAGTTGATCTAGGAAACTGAAACTCTTAAAATAATTCTATTTTCACAGTTTAAAGCTGCATTACCTTTGCTTGTATCTATTTACTTGCACCTGTTCTGTCTCCACATGGGGCCTGATTCTCACTTATTAAAAATTATTGAAAAATTATATTTTCAATGGTAACCAGAATAGGAAAATATTTGCAATAGCAAATACACCTGAAATGTTATGCTGCTATTTGTTTTTTCAGTTTATAGGTACAACAGGGTGTGCTGACCTTAGATTAAAACCCATTTTTTGTTCTCACTGTTTGTATTTATATTTCCTATTATCTGCATGAAAAACTAGCTCCAAGAGTACAAGTTTCTCTAAACACAAAAACCTCAATTCCCCCCTCACCTACGTTGGACATCTCCGGCACAGAGGCCCTGTAGGGAGGGTGCAGGAAAACAGGGGGGTTGTCATTAATGTCTTGCACCTTGATGATGAATTGGGAGGGGGGTTCAAGAGGTCGGAGTGTAAGTTTGTCCACTGCCTGTGCCAACAGCACATACTCCTCCTTCTCTTCTCGATCCAGGGACTTTGTGACATGGATATTTCCAGTTTTTTCATCAATGACAAACACAGAACCAGCTCCTTCACCAGTCAGGAGATACTTGGCTCGTCCTTCTCCACGATCTGCGTCTGTATGCAACTGTGAAGCCATAATACCGGTTATATAAAGTCATGACAACAATAATATCTTTAATAAGATTCAAAATCAATACTCATTTGTATTCCTAGTCTCTTTTGGAATAATCTTTGAAAAATGACACTATAAAAAGAATAAATTAGTTTTACTTTACCTTATATATAAAATACATAGATATGAGATAGATAGATAGATAGATAGATATGAGACAGCTAGATATGAGATAGATAGATAGATAGATAGATAGATAGATAGATAGATAGATAGATAGATAGATAGATAGATAGATAGATAGATAGATAGATAGATAGATAGATAGATAGAAGATCGATATGAGATATATATGAGATAGATAGATATGAGACATAAAACAATACCCTTGTTGTGCTTAGACTCACTTTAATTGTACTTACTTGGAGATCTGTAGATTTAAATGTGAAAAATAAATACATCTTTTAAGTGTTAACATTTGAAAGTTAAACAACAGAAAGACATTTGCAAATGATGCAACATGTGTCTGGCTGCACTACAGATTATCCACTATAGTGTACAGAGTAAAGGGTGAGAAAAAACAAGCTGCAAATAAATAAATCATTCCTCTGCTGCCATTCCTTATTGCGGCAAACTGCAAACTGTGTAAGCACCCGGTCTGAGATGTCTTTACCAAGGAAAGAAACCTTCTAGAAACAGAAAAAGCAGACATTCCGGGCCCTGTAGAGCGTGATATTACTATGAAATACCTCTCACCTGGAGCACTTCCTTAACCCTTCTTTTCTAAGTCAAATATCAAGTTTTCTGAGATGCATTTCTTTATTTGGTAGCATATTTTTGGAAATAAGCATAATTGGAGAGAATAAAGTGTAAGGGGATTGGATCAGCCCTCAAACCATTAGTACTGGGTCCAGTTAATAAATGTAATAATACGTGTGTTGATTGCCAGATCTGTGCATACTTGTCTAACATATTGTCTAGAACAGAAAAATGTAAAGGGAAAGTAAAGAGACTATTTCTTTTTTTGTCACTCCTATCTCGCAGTACAATACCCGAGCCCTGTGATTGACCTTCTGGATAGTATACACAAATGATCAGACCTAAAAATGTAATTTTTATTGCTATTAATCATTTAAGAGCAATATAAAAAGATTGTTCCCTAGATGTGTAGCTGATAGACATCTAACATCCCTCTATTTTTTGAGACAAAAACATCTTCCATAGGCGAGTTTCCATTTAGGCATATGGAACACTTAGCGGCATACAGGCACAGACTACCAGCGGGGTAGAGGGAGAACACCAGACTTTGTTTGCCACTGAGCAGAGGACTTGGGTGCCACTGGGAATACTTTCTGTCTGGCCTGGGGAGAGAAGCACCAAGCAAAGTGGCCCCCTCTTTGCTTAATTACTTACTTATTTACTTCTTACTTCCTTTTTACTTCATACACAGTATAATATAATACAATATCATGTAAATAAGACAGAATACAAGGTTATACAATCAAGATAGAATAATCAGCCAAAAATCCAGAAAAAAAGTTTAATATATGCAAATGATAAAATTTTAATGAGTATATTTAATAATTTCCCATATTTGGCATTTACTGCTTTGGAAACCCAGGGATCAGATTCAGAGATTGAAAATAATAAAGGAAAGTTACACCTGGGCAAAACTATGCTAATTTCAGGGAGAGTCATATTTCATCTGTTATAAACAGTATTAGAGTTGAGAGGTGCTGTTTCCCAGCCCAAGTCTAAATAGCATACCCTCCAATTATAGCAATTTGGCCGGTACAGTACTATACCAGCAGACAGGGCTTCACTGACTTGTACTGATAATGGCACAGTCGGTGCTCAGCCAGGATCTTCACCTATACTCACCCTTCCTGATCTCCATAGAAGTTGCGGAGAAAGACTTCTGCAGCATTGCTATAGCAACAAGCTGCTACTCTGCAGTCTGTCTATGCACTGACGCTGACGGGATGACGTCAGCTCCAGTGTAGTTAAAGACTGCAAGCTCACGCGGCAGGTAAGTGGGGGAAACTGGGGGTCTAGAAACATGATGGTGGATACTGGGGTGCTGGAGACATGATGGGGGATACTGAGGGGCTGGTGATATGATGGGGTATATAGGGGGGGGCTGATGAAATGATGTGGGATACTCAAGGAGGTAGTGACATGATGGTGGATATTGGGGAGCTGGAGACATGATGGTCAATACTGGGGGGCTGGAGACATGATTGTGATACTGGGGGGCTGGAAACACGATGGTGGATACTGGGGAGGCTGGAGACACATGATTGGGATATGGGATACTGAGGGGCTGAAGACTTGATGGGGGAATAC
>WWET01000071.1:405431-419120 GCA_011038615.1 Limnodynastes dumerilii | reverse complement strand
CCCTCCCCTCTGTCTCTTTGTATGCCCGTCATGTTCAACACTTTACGCTTTACTGCAATAAGAAGAGGATAAGAAATCATAGGGAGAGCGATTGAGGAAAGGAGAAGGGGGTAGCAAGAGGGATAAACATACAAGAAAGAAAAAAAAACTGAGCAAATGTGATAGGAATAGAAGACAGAAGCAACAGAGAATGGTAGTGAGAGAAGACACACATGAAATGAAACATAGGCAGGGGTGAGAGAATGGGATGAGCAGCATAGAAGGCAGCAGGTTGCCTGGTCACAATGTGTGCCACTGCAGAAGTTCTGTGGCTCTGAGGGATACACATGACCATCTGGTGACATGTCTCTGTAATAAAAAACTATAGCACCTCATAAATGAATTCAGCATCCTATCTGGATGTTCTCTGTGGATACATATACAAATCCAGACCCTATGTCGCGTGTTTCACTTCTACTTTACATTTAGATGTTTTCCGTGTTCTGAATGCATCACCCCCCACCGCCCTCTCTTTTTTTTTTTAATACCATTCTCTTGCTATCTCTATTCCAACTGCCTGAAATATTCATGTCTTCCCCAGTAGGTTTTAGTGGATTATTCTAGGACAGTGAAGTCTGGGTATTAATGTCCACATATATATTATGATTTTCCAGGTCTGCTTCTGTGTATCAGATGTATGAAAGACTTAAATATACATGTCATGCGAACTATCTGCTGGGGCATGCATACACAATTTGCTATGAGATTGTCTAATAGAAGCATTCATCACCTCTTATCCTTTTACTGCTCCCTAAAACTCCTTATAGGATCCCATTCCTGAACAGCATAGCTCTTCTAGTGCCGAACATAAATGTTCCTCTTAATGCCTGATTAAACCATTTGGTGCATTTGATCCTATTTTTCAATTAAAACCTCTCTTCACAGCACCTCTTTATTACAATGCATTATACTGGCCTTAACCGTTTCCTGTAGCTTTTCCCATTACTTATTATATTGTTCTACATCAACATAACCTCTCCCTGTAGCTTCCCTATTGTTCCACAAAACTGCTCCACATAAATACTCTAATTGCTCCATGATTAGATACTATAACTGCATTCATTACCCAGTTTAACCTTACCTCACATCAGTGGTATAACTCCTGTTTTTAATTTCTTAAATTTTGACATATTAAAACTCACAAAAATATTGTAATGGTATATATTGGTGTGTATATAATACATATATATATATATATATATATATATTTATTTATTTATTTACAGTCTATAACTAATTTTGCCCATTTGAACTCTGCACTACAGCCTTACCAATAACGCCAACTAATGGTAAATAAGGCTCCTATAACGCCTCCTGTGGCTTAAAGTAATGTAACTCCTCTCCTCTGCTGCTGCTCTCTTCCTAAGGTATCATGCAGACAGCTGGGATACAACTGTGGCATCCTAATCATTAACTGCAATTCGCTATGTTCATATCAGTATATAGATAACGACATTGAGGCTGCATTAATGCAATGCACATAATGCAAAATGCCCATGTCAGTAGTATGAGTGGATGTCTATACACACGTACATGTACATCATAGGCACTCATATATGCAGAAAGATGCTTACTAATACACACTGATCATCTGATGGGAGGTATCACAGGCTCCCCGTGCATCACACACACACATAAAAACACATATACTTATTACACTGAAGCAGAAGTTTCAACGCACCGTGCAACTCCAGACGCAGAGACAGACAGGTCAGGATGTGATAAAGACCTCTGCAGAAGCCGAGCAGGACCACTGAGCAGATGGATGAAGAGATATGAGAGACCGCCAAAGAGACTGCTCCACTAGTGAGGCAGACTCCTGCAGAGAGTTCCAGATGTGAGAGTACAAGACTGCTGCACAGACACCTCCAAATCTGCGAGAGCTTGCTGCAGAGACCATGTGATAGAGACAATATTAGAGATAGTTAGTGGCAGACAGTGACACACATAGCATGTGGGTGAGAGAGGACCGGAGAGTAAGTGTGAGACCGCCAGATACAGAGATGCTGCTCTGGTTTTAGAGCGAGTCATGCTGAGAATACGAGTTGACATGAACCCCCCCTCCCCAAAAACATCCTCTGCACTCTACCCCTCCTCCTCACTCTCTCTCTCTTTCTCTCTCTTTTTTCCTTTTTTTTTTTTTTTTTTGTTAGCTCTCCTCCTCTTTCTTCCTCTTTCCCCTTTCCTCTAATACAAGAGGACACAAAGAACAGAAAGAGACAGAGACAAAGTGACAGCCAGAAAGCAGAGGGACAAGGAGTGAGATAAACACAGAGCTCAGACTGGCCAGACAAAACAAAAAGCCATATCTATATAAGGAGCTGGATAGAGTAATGTAGTTACTGCACACAGACAGGAATACAAGCATAGATTGCTAGAGGGATTACAGGGAATTAGTCAATGGCTAGCTGACATCTCATATTTTGGATGTACTGTGATTCTGGGTCCCTAAGGGTGCATGAATGATTTTGCTGGATCACAAAAGGTACTACAGTGACAACTGAATAAATGTATATATGTATACACATATACACACACACTGCAGACATTAAAGGGTTATGTGAAAGAAGGGGGGGGCTAATAAACTGTGAAATGGAAATATAACAGATAAGTATAGGAAAGATATGATAAGAGCAAAGGGGTCCTAAAAATAACTAGCGGTATTAAAATCTTCTCCCTGATATTTTACAATTATCCTACAAGCGCTATGAACATATTCCTAAAACTATCATAATATCCATAATTTTAGTTACATAATTTCTTAGAGGAGTAGAGTTTGGCAGGAAAAAAATTGACTCTTTCTTCAATTCACTGACTATGGCTGATATCCAAAAACAAGAAACTCAACATTTGTTCAATTACCCACATCTAGCCACATGTAGCGTTAGACCTGCAGGAGTCTCTAAAATGTACTCTGCTTGTCAGCTACTATACTCCAAAGCCACAAAGAATGGGGTGAATGTGAACACATAGAAGAAGCAGGAGGAGACAGTGGCTCTGATTTCTGCTGTATTCATAAGTCCCTTTAGGGATTTCCCAGTCGCCATATTCTCCTCTAGAACCAGCACTAGACACAGCTGCTTCTTATCACTCTCTTCCATAATGAGAACTGGAACCAGGTTAGTCAATGCACATTGTGTGGGCAGCAAAATGCATGGACTCCTAGATTTTACTAGTCTGCCACCCATGTAAATCAGTCCAAGTATAAAAGAAGTATGGAAGTCTCTCACTTGCGAACTCCACCCACAGCTTCTGTTATAAGAGTCATTTTCTAAGTCTGGGTGTGTTGATATATTACTTCAGTAATTAAACGACCTACGGCTGACATGTCACTCACATCATTCACTTGTATTGAAATAAAGACACGGACAACTTTGTGGAATTTAAAAAAGGGGCTTAGATTTATTAATTAGAATTAAACGTACTATTGATTTTGGGTATAGTCAGGTGGCACAGACAGCAGGTATGGAGTAAACAAGCAATAGGAGGACAGGCAGCCCCTGTCCTTCCCGCCCTGGAAGGTAATGGCCATTGTGAGAACACTAACCCCTTTCACATTGCACACCACGGTTATACCAAGGAGGCAGACCAGGGAACCAGACACCAGACATGGCTTCCCAATTCAACTTGAGGGGTATGCCTATCCTAAACCATACCTTATACTTCTGCCCTTGCGCCATATTTACTGCAGACGACCCGAACACTACCGCCAACCTATGCCCTGTCTGCAAAGAAAAGGTGCACATGTTAGCAAATTACAACTTAATAAGGGAGAGAGAGAGGGAAAATCAAGGAAAAAGGGACAGAACTTCCTAGAACTTCCAAGAACCTTAAATACACCTAAGCCTCACCACCAGTTATCCCGCTCAGATCACCCCCCACGTCTATCCTAATTGACTAATCCCTTTAACCATTAGACAGGGTTGGACTGGGACATGAAGGGCCCACCAGGGAATACTGCAATGGGGGCCCACCACATAGTCAATGCGTGTGGTCAAAGGGTCATGTCCGAAGGATGCTTGTATAAGTGAAACTTGCAAATAAACTGTGTATCATCTGTTCAACAGCTCAGCGTGAAAAGTGTGTTATATTAGTCTCGGTTACAGTGACCCATATAATTACGGTGAGTATCCTACTGATACATACAAGGCAGAGAACATACTACTGATCACCATACAATAAGCACCATTTAAGATAATAGAAACTTCATCCTAAGTTACCACCATACAATACAGACTATATCCTAGCTATTGCCATACAATACACACTGCACCCTAGTTATCACCATACAATACACATTGCATAATAGTTATCACCATACAATACACATTGCATCCTAGTTATCGCCATACACTACACACTGCACCCTAGTTATCTCCATACAATTCACATTGCATTCTAGTTATCACCAAACAATACACATTGCATCCTAGTTATCGCCATACATTACACACTGCACTCTAGTTATCTCCATACAATTCACATTGCATTCTAGTTATCACCAAACAATACACATTGCATTTTAGTGACTGTCATACAATAACAGTTTTATTTAGCAGTGCGGTCTGCATATAAATGTTGTTTGTTAAGTAAAGGGGCATTGGACTATTTATATTCATATTTGTCTAGCAAAATAACAACTTTATTCATATAAGCAGGAAAAACCTAATAATATGAAAGTAATAGTCTCAATGGGCCTGATCCAGACCTACGGTCATGAAACACTCATGCTTTCTTACGCCCAGCAAACCCTACCCTAACTTTTCTGATCGTAACCATGGGCGTCCGTAAGCTCATTGCGTAGTTGCAACGCTTAGTATGCCCATACTGTACGATTGAAATGACTCACACCGCCCTCGGTGCATATTTACAGGTTTCGTATGGCAGGCACGCCCCCTCCAGCGGTGATATGAAGCTGGTACGCTCAAGACCCATACGCGCAGAATTTCTGGGCATAACATATGCCCCGCAAATGGGCAGTAAGTAAAAGTAGCCGTTTTTATGCTTATGATCGCCGTAAAAACGCGTAGGCGTACCCATGTGAAATATAGAATAGAAAAAATAATTTTACTGGGCTACATTCAGTTAAAGGAAATGTCTGAAAGTAAAACTATATGAGGAATTAACTAATAAAGCATAGAAATCTACACACATTGAATATGCCTCCATCCAGCCTTTCTGTCCCCTCCTTCAGTGTGTGTCACTACAGCCATCCAATATCCTCCTCCATGTGTGTGTGTCTCTACAGCCAACTAATCTTTCCCTCTATGAGAGTTTCTCTACAGCCATCCAATCTCCCCCCTCCTTGTGTGTGTCTCACTACAGTCATCCTTTCCTGCCCTCTTGTGTGTCTCTAAAGATATCCAATCTCCCCCTCCATGCGTGTGTCTCTACAGCCAACCAGCCTCTCCTCTCCTCTCCATGTGGGTGTGTCTCCACAGTCCGCATTACTACCCCTGTCTTTTGTGTATTCCGTAAGCTTTATTGCCCCTTCCTTGTGTTTGTCCAGCAACATTTTGCTCCCTCCTTGTGTATGTGTCCAGTTAGTCTTATTGCCCCTCCTTCTGTGCCCAGTCAGCTTTACACCCCTCCTTCTGTGTACCCAACCAACTTTATTGCCCCTTCCTTTTGTGTTCAGCTAGCCATATTTCCCCCCTATTTGTGTCCAGTCATCCTTTTTGGCCTTTTATTCTGTTTGCCCAACCAGTCCTAGTGCCCCTCCTTCTGTATCCAACCACTCTTATTGCCTCTTTATGTGTGTCCAGTTAGCCTTGTTGCCCCCTCCTTCAGTGTCCAGTCATCCTTATTGCCCTCCTCTTTATTTTTGTCCAGTCAGCCTTATTGGTCTCTCCTGTTTGTCCAACTAGCCTTATTGCCCCTCCTTCTGTGTCCAGTCAGCTTTATACCCCCTCCTTCTGTGTATCCAACCAGCATTATTGTCCCTTCCTTCTGTGTGTCTAACCTTTCTTATTGCCCCCTCTTTGTGTCCAGTCAGTCTTATTTCCCCCTCTTTATGTGTGTCCATCTAGCCTTATTACCCCCTCCTTTTGTGTCTAGTCAACCTTATTGCCCCCCCCCTCTTTATTTGTGTCCAGTTTCCCCTTCTGTTTGTTCAACCAGCCTTATCACCCCTCCTTTTGTGTGCCCAGCCAGCCTTTTTGTACCTTCCCTCTGTGTGTCTAACAAGCTTTATACCCTCCTCTATCTTTCTGTCCAATCAGCCTTATTTCCCCTTCCTCCTGTGTCCAACCAATATTTTTGCCCCTTTGTGTCCAGCCAGTCTTATTTCCACCTCTTTATGTGTCGACCCAGCCTTATTTCCTCTCTTTTTGTGTCCAGCTAACATTAGTGTCCCTCTTTGTGTCCAGTCAGCCTTATTGTCCCTCCTTATGTTTACAGCTAACATTAATGCTCCTCTTCATGTCCATTCAGCCTTATTGCTCCCTCTTTACGTGTTCATCAAATCCCCATTCCTCAACTACCTTCATAAAGAACTCAGTAATCTTCCTTTTGATGTCTTTCCTCCAGATCTCTTCTCTACGGAGCGCTCTGCAAAATTATGATGCTTACGTGACCTTAGGTCATGCTGGTGTCTTATAAACTTAGCACAGCCAGCTCTTTGCAGGGGTGCACAGGATCTAAGTGAAGATTCCACTCCCTGCCAGATTCAATCATACTGGGGCTCAGAGGCAGATTGGGAACTTAAAGTGGCCCTGGAAAAAAAGCAAGCAGCCACATGTGGGCGGGATCAACTATTGGTGGGGTCAAAAAATAGGTAAACTTGATTGATACAGAATAAAGAACCTTAATAAAATATTGCCAATTAAGTACAAGAAGAAGTGTTATGTTAAAGAGTTACAAGCATATACAGCATCTACTGACTAGTATTTAACAATCCAATAAAGAGATGTATAGTGAACTGTGCAATGCAGGTAGTCAGTTCCACCCAAGTGACCACCACCCAAAACATACAGTATCCTAGCGACCACCATCCAATACATACAGAATCCTAGTGACTACCACCCAATACATAGAGCATCCTAGTTACCAGCACCCAATACATACAGCAACCTAGTGACCACCATCCAATACATACAACATCCTAATGATCACCTATGATAGTCAACATCTTAGTCTTCTTCAAATAAATAAAGGCTGCTGAGTGGCCTCCAGAGGCCACCGCCCTACCGAGAAAATTCCCTGTAAGTCCTATGGCCAATCCGCCTCTGCTGGGGCTGATCCAGAGTCAGGAGTAACTGCTCAAAAAAAGATGCAAACCTAAACCTGTATGTGTAAAGGAAAATACAGGTTGATTTTGCTTCCTTCACACAAATACTGAACTTTAGTTTAAGATTTTAACTGAGAGTTCAGCTATAAAAAATCACCACCAACTCATTCTTTTTGCATATTTTAAATTGCGTTACCCTTGCGGTTCAACATGGTTCTAGCCAAGGTGCAGATTGCTCCTTTTTAAATTACTTCCAACTCTACCCAACTGAGTTCTGAAATGTACAGCTTCAGTGCTCGGATTTTCCTATGACAGAAGGTCTGAAGACTTATTAACATTTATCTTGTGTAGCTGTATGCACACCTAAGAATGAGTTAGGTGCGGACCAATCCGCACCTAACTCACCTGTCTTACCTTTACCCGCCCCCACCCCCACTGTTTTAAGGTACCTTAAGGCTTATGGCACTTATGAGTTCCATAGGGCTACCTTATCTAATTGTGCATAGTTTCCTTCTTGTCTCTCCCCCAATCCCCCCGCCCTTCCCGGCTAATCTAAATCCCTCCCTCTCCCACTTCTGCCTAATCACTCCCTGAGGCGGCATTACGCTGCCTCTTTCTAACTAAACTAAAACTAAACTCTTTAAAGACCGCATGGAGGCAATCTATGTACCTAACTGGTACACATGTGTAGTAGGTCATTTCATAAAAATACGCACCTAAGAAGCAGAAGCTTCTTAGAAGTAAATACGGCCCAATATGTGGACCCATTCTCCCTTTCTTATTAGTCTATATTTGGACTCGAGGAATTCTTATTTTTGTCTATACAGACCCCAAACATTATGTCCTTGTGCCTCTTGCCACCTGCCAGCTACTTGGCACTTAACTCTGTACATGTTGTAATTCTCCCTATATTTTATGATAACTCCCTCTTTCATATACACTGTTAGTGATACAGGGCCTGATCCAGAGCAACGCTCGCAAGCGAGCGTACGACGAGCGTATGCGAATTTTCGGCAAAAAATTCGCAATGCGCATGCCCAGTATGACAGCTTCCGGTCGCCCGAGCGTCATGAGCGAATAGCGGGCGTATCATTAGCGTATTTTTCGCTCGCTGGGCGTATTTTTTTTACGATGGTCGGCTGGGCGCCCGTTTTACTACAGGGAGGCGGGGATAGCCATTTAAATTGTACAGTATGGGCGTGCTAAGCGTATTTTCTCAGCGTATTTTCTGCAAATTTTCGTACGGCCGACGGTCGTACCCAGTGTAGGGTATAGCCGCCGTAAGCAGGGACTTTACTATGGGAGTGCTAGGGGCGTGTAGGTTGATACGCCCGAGCGTACGTTCGCATTCGCCCGTCGTGCGAATTTTCGTAGCGCTGGATCAGGCCCACAGACTTCAAATATTTCCTATTTTCACCCTCAAGCAATGCTGCTGTAGTCACGTACTATAATTGCTAAGTAATATTGGACACTGCTACATCAGCTTGCTGGGAGCATTATTTATAATGTGCTTATGGTACTCTCTTTGATAATTAAGCAGAATAAAGCTTGTTGTGTTCTTGCTTTCTCAACAAATGTACCTGAAGCTGCTTACAGTTAACCTTATTAGAGTATTCACAAAGTAAGTATTGTTATTATTGCATAGTTTAACATTTATTGTATTCTTGTACAACACTGATTCAGGCCACTATACTTGTTTATTGCTCTAGTGATTTATAACAGCTTTTGTTTCATCTTCTTTATGCTTTTTTTTTTTTTTAAATAAAAATGTAATTATGATTTATTTTATGTGGAAAACCTGATGTTTGTTAAACCTAGTCTATGGCATTTTATTTATCGTCACTTTGGGACCTCCTTGTTTAGTTCATTGGAAAAAGGACTGGGAGAAGGAGAGGTCATTAATTTTGTATAAACTATCCACTCCCTCACAAACCCCTCATGGCTATTAAACCCTAAATGTAAAACCTTCATCATTTGCTGTCTGGAATCAACAATATTCTTTTCATCTTATTCTTATGTTAGTGATTCTGAAGTCCATCATATATTCATAACAGATCATGCCCCTGTCTCTATATTAAGCATATTCCCTCAAACCATTAAAGGCAGCCTTATGTCTCCCATTGAGGCATCCTTGAAAAACTAACTCAAGTAAAGTAACTGGAAAAATATTCCAAATTTCAGTGCTATAAAACAGGTAACCTCTTGGCCACATTGTACCAACCACAGAACCAAATCCATCTTTCACCTGTACAATGAAAATAATAGATTGGAGTATCTCCAACAACAAATGTTAACTGATGCCTATTAGATAAGAATATCACCATGGAAGGAATTCCAATGATTTAAAAGTTGCCCGCACATAAATGTGCAGGCGTCAGTGTGAGGGAGTAGGGGACATATTTCATATTTTTTGGGCCCTATCGGGTGTAAGTCACTGCTGTGAACGTTCCTTTTTCGAAAGGGCCGTTCTCTCCCAGCCATTTCCAAACTGTCTCCGCAAAAAGGAGACACTTAATCGAATGGTAAGTATAAATTTAACCCCAACATTTTCCCTAATTCTAAGCTTCCATTCCATTATCCTAACCCTAACCCTCCCCTTCCAATACCCTAACCTTAACCCTCCATTCCCCACAGCTTAACCCTAAGATTCCCCTCCCCTTCCATTACTGTAACTTTAACCCTCCCCTTTCATTTCCCTAACTCTATCCCTCCCTTCACTGCTTTCTAAAAGACCACATTTGTGGTGATGACTCCCACCGGCCCCATCATATGCTCACTTTAAAAATATGGTATACCATGGGTACTTGTAGTATCCTGCTTCGCTCCTAGGGGCAGTCCTGGACTTGTATGCCTGGATATGTGTACGTTATCCTAACCTGCCCCTTATATCAGCTCCTTGCTGAGCAGTGTGCTGGTCATTTAGATTCCTGTCTTCACTGAAGCTGTACCCCTCTTCTCTGCCATGCTACCTGTTGTTGTATCCCAGCTGGAACCTTGTCTGTGTCCTTCAGGTTTACTTGTCTGAGTTTCTGTTCATTTATTACATTTACTTCCTTGTTTAGTGTACTGTATTTATTGCTGGTTTGTTCTGTCCTTGTCTGCCCTTGGAACCTGCCACCAGTACTTCAGTATCTAGTTTTCCCATATCCAGCCACCCTTATGTACTATATCTTTGTATCTGTTACTGTGGACCTGTTTGGATTTATTTGTGGAACCTGTCACATGCATTTTACCAGCTCTAGTCTATGCCTCAGTCCTACATTACTTCAGTATCTGGTGCTTCTATATCTAACCATCCATGTGTACCATATATCTGTATTACTTATATTGAACCTATTCTGTTTCATTAATTCACAGCTTTCTGTATACTGGTTCCTTCTGATCCTTGTCTTACACCCCAGGTTTTATAACAGAATAAGATGGACCTGCTGGTCTCTGTGATGTGGAAGGCTTACCTTTCTCGCTAGCCGGCAATCTACCTGCTGCATTTATAACCTTCTAAATTGACGTCAGACATACAGTATGTCCTAGGATATATTCTACTGGCAGCTAAAGCACTTATAGGTCAATACTGGAAGTCTTCTTTTTCTCCCTGAGGTAATGTTGTTGCTAAAGGGAATTTCTGTTACCCCATGATGTTCTGTATAATCAAATTATACAGCAGTGTTGGTAGAAGAACGGGGGGTGATTTTAGTATGGAAAGAAAAAGTGTAAACCTGTATCACAAAGTAGTTATAGTTGACAGATGTAAAGAAGTAGGTTAAGAAATTTGTTAAGCTTATCTGAAATGGTGAGTTTAAAGGGAAACCAGAAAGTGGGTGCAGTCTGGGAGAAGCCCTGTAACCAGATATCAGAGATTTACTAAAGAGAATTTACTAAAGCTAACCATGCACTAGTGCAATTATTGGTCCGATCATCCAATTATCCGGTGATCAAGCAAATAATTTCTGTAGATAGTGGGCAAATACCTCCCATACCTCCCCTATCGGGGGACTGCCCCGCTGTCCCACCCACCTCACAACTTGTCCCGAGAGATCAGACTCTCGGGACAAAGTTGTGGTTTTTTTTGTAAAGCGCATGCCGCCGTATATGCGGCTGGGCTTTACACCGCACAGTACAGGTAATACAGGGCTCCTACGGGGACCAAACCTGTTACTGTGAATGGCAGAGACCGAACCTATGAGATCACTGCCATTCTAGAAACAGATTTGGTCCTACAGGGCTCCCGTAGCAGCCCTGTATGATAAGTACTGCACCACATGACCACAGCAAACCGGACTAAGGAGCGTCAGCAAAAGGGAGCGCCGCGGGGGAAGGAGAAATCATCAAAGGTAAGTAACAGAGGCTGGAAATAAGGGGCAGACAATGGAGGCTGGATATAAGGGGCAGACAATGGAGGCTGGACATAAGGGGCACACATGGAGGCTGGACATTTAAAGGGGCAGACAACGGAGGCTGGATATAAGGGGCAGACAATGGAGGCTGGACATTAAAAGGGGCAGCCAATGGAGGATGGACATAAGGGGCAGGCATGGGGGCTGGACATAACAGGCAGACATGGACATTAAAAGGGGCAGAAAATGGGGGCTGGACATTACAAGGGGCAGACATGGAGGCTGGGCAAATAATAAAGAGGTAGACATAGAGGCTAGCATAACAAGGGGCAGACGTGGAGGCTAGCATTACAAAGGGCAGATGTGGGGGCTGAACATTACAAGGGGCAGATATGGTGGCTGTGTCACGGCTGCAGGAATTTGTGAATCCATCTCGGGAGTCAAGGGAATAAGTTGTCGAGCAGGAGTAAAGTGGAAACTAGCGGGTTTAATGAAAGGTTGTTGCATGGAACATAAACTTAGAGTAAACAAATAGAAGTCCACAGAACAGTTCCAGGAAAGGCTGGGCAGAATCAGGCAGGGCGATGTCCGGTTGACAATAAGAGCAGAGCCGGCTATGCCGGGCGGAGTCAGGCAGAGCAATGTGCAGATGTAGAAGAATGGGACCGAACTATACCGACTGGAGTGTAGGGATCAATGCTGGACCGGCGTGCTGGCTGGACCGGACTGGCGTGCTGGCTGGACTGGACTGGATCAGTATCAGGAATGTACCAGTACTGGATCAGGATCAGGAATGTACCAGGACTCGATCAGGATCAGGAATCTACCAGGACTGGATCACAGGAATAACCAGGAACACAGGCTACCAGGCACCTTGGATGAGCAAGTTGTACTGGCTGGAGGACCGGAGTAGGTGAGTTTCCATTGGTGCCTCAGAGTCAAATGGGCAAAGCAAGATGGCGGCGCCCATAGTCCGGAGCTCTGCGGCACTTGGCGCCAGAACTCCACGCGGGTCGCCTGAGGAAGATGGCCGTGTCTCAAGGTGGTGAGTATTGGAGATTGTCACTGTGTCAGTGACAGTCTCCGTGAACCTGGACCGCGGGACCGCCGGAGGAGAGCGGTGGCCGGCCGTAGCGGGAAAGTGCGGTGTTTAACACCGCGATCCGTGACAGGCTGGACATTATAAGAGGCAGATATGGAGGCTGGACATTATAAGGGGCAGATATGGGGGCTGGACATAATAATAAGGAGAAGACATGGAGGCTGGACATAATAATAAGGGGCAGACATGGAGACTGGACATAATAATAAGGGGCAGACATGGAGGCTGGACAAATAAACAGGGAGGAGGCATATGTAGGCTGGACATAATAATAATAAGTTTTCTGCTTGTGTTTATAAAAGTGAAGTGAATTTTGTCTATATTTTTGTAACTTGATTTGTTACATTTACAGTGAAATTCATACTTCTCTTTAGTGTGATCTTTAGTGTGAGTAACTGACCATAAAGTGTGGTACCAGACAAAAATTCACATCTTCCTCGCTGCCTATAATACTCCAAAATGAATGTACATTTTTTAAGGTATTAATGTGGCAGCTATGATATTAAAATGTCACCTTTGGCACTACTGACTGTTCCTGCACTCTTGATCTTTGGCATTTCTCTAGGCTGTCCATTAATATGAATTAATGAGTAACCAAGATGCTTGCCCCTATACTACCACTATATCCTGGGTCCAATAGGCTATATGCAAATTCAGTAATTAAATGTCCAATTAAAATTTCCTTCCTAATACAGATCTGCGAGCATTCCTACACCAACCTTTCCATTGTTACATCCTAGACTGCTGTATTCTGTTTTGCCTCTATGGGCAGACCTGGACCAGTTATTCTTATTTGTGTAAATTATTATAACCTGCCCTTAGGGGGTGCCGTTGGACTCTTATGGACTAATTACAGACCTATAAACTACACCTGTGCTTTGACTTTTTATATCTCATCCCCCAGAGCAAGGTGTGAGTCATTATTTCCTGCTCCCTATTGCTGTGTGTTAGCTTGCTGGTCTCTGCTGTGCCCCTGCTTGTCTGCA
>WWET01000071.1:365001-405400 GCA_011038615.1 Limnodynastes dumerilii | reverse complement strand
CCTGCTTGTTCTCTAATGTTCCTTGTCTGTATTTATGTTATTGATCTTTGTCCAGGGGCGGAACTACCATTGGTGCAACAGGTGCAGCGGCACCGGGGCCCATGCTGAAACAAGGGCCCACAGCTGTCATCACCGCACCCCTGAAGCTCCTCACAGGGTTACCCGGGATATCATCAGGGCCAAAGCATATTTATTGCACCTGGGCCCACAACTCGCTAGTTCCGCCTCTGTCTTTGTCCTTTATATCAGTGTCTGTAATCTTTTACCTCATACCTGTATACCCTGCCTGACATTCATTATCTCTCACCTGTGTATTTACCTGAAATGTGTTACCTTGTATTTGTGTATAGTCACTTTGTTATTTCAGAACATTGCATCTGTTCTGTTGCTCTGCTTCCTGCAATTAAACTCTACATCTCTATTGGTCTCCTGCAAATGCTTGCATCAAAACCCAGGTATTCATAACAAAATAACCCATCATAACTGTGTGGCAGTTGCCATATAACATTTTGATATGGCTGTCCCCACTATGTACAAATAAATCCTGGGGTGCCCTCTGCTAATGGTTCCAGTGATGTTTATTTGCTGCATGAGTTGCATCTGGAGATTTTGCTTCTGTGGTCTCAAATGACACAAGTTGCTTCCATCTACCTCACTTCGATTGTCTCAGGGGCTGTCGCCTATATTGTGACCTGCTGTGCGACCACAGCTAAGGCCATCCCCACCATCAGGGTTTCCGGAGAACGCCAATGCCACAGTCAGGCAGACAGCCACGACAACCCTGATGGCTTCTTAGTTCAATCTCCTGAGCCCTCATTGAGAAGAAACCACCTTGACTGAGATATGGAACCCTCAGACACCAGCACCAAATAATCAGTAGCCAGTGGTCTCCGATCACCCCTCACCCTGGAGGAGCGGAAGTATCACTTTAAAAACAATCTTTGGACCGTATTCAAAAATCCGTTTTTTTGTGAAGTTCCGTGCGTATTTTTACAATCCAATGAAATGCGCATGCTTAGTAACAAAATTTACGCAATCTACGTTGATGTTACGCATGGAAGTCCAGTAGGCATGGAATCGCATGTGTGAAGATCCGTATGGAGGGGCGTGTTTTTAATCCGTCCGGAGGAAGATCCATGTAAGTGGGTGGGGGGCATTTAAATGACCATTTGAGGGTGCGGTAAGGGCGCGCTTAGTTAGATAGGCACGTACAGAAGTATTACACGCTCTGAATTACACACTTAAAGATACAGGTGGATACAGGTGGATCGAGGCACTCGTAAGTCACCGTCAACCCGTCCGTTTGAGGGGAGTGTCATGGGTCTTTATTGTGCTGGTCAGGGATATTAGCTCCAGTCCTGCCCTGTACACAGACCTAGCCCCTCGGAAGTGGTCTCCAGCTCTGCAACCTCAGATGGGGTGTCCAGCCCTGCAACCCCAGACAGTGTGTGCAGCCCTGCAACCCCAGACGAGGTATCCATCCCTGCTGTCTGGTTGTCAGTGCCCGCTGTCCTGCGAAAGGTGCCTGTGCTCGTTGCCCAGTAAGATGTGCCTGCTGCCCAGTGATCTGTGCCTGCTGCCCAGTGAGACATGTCTGTGCCTGCCGCCAAGCAAGATGTGCCTGTGCCCGGTGCCCAGTGAGATGTGCCTGTTGTCCAGGCTGGCTCTAGTCTTGCAGTCCTAGAGAGGGACTTCAGCCATGCTGACCCAGAGGTGGCCCACAGCCTTGCCATTCAGTCCATACTACGTTCCCAGCCACCTATGTCAGAACCTAAGGTCCAAACATCTGTAAAAGAGGACTTGATTTTCTTTGATAGGAACTTAAACGAGTTTATGCCCTGGAAGAGGGTTTTGGGAAAAAAAGTTGAGCACGGTACTACAGCATACATAGTGGAAAGGACATGATCAGGCAGTTCAGAGAAGAACTCCAGGAGTGGGCAAAGTCCCTTATAAACATCTATCTATCTATCTATCTATCTATCTATCTATCTATCTATCTATCTATCTATCTGTATGTAGATACTTATCCATATAGTTACAGTATGTAGAAAAAGTATATATATATTTTACGTATTAAAAGTACAGTGTCATACAAAGTATTTAAGCACTTAGGGCCTGATTCAGAGATCCGGAACTAACGATAGTTCCGTGCATATATTTAGGGTCGGATCGATCTTGCATCAACTGCGCATGCGTAGTAATAGTGTAACGCCATGTACGTTGAAGTTAAGGTCGGAAATGTCTTAAGGTCGGACTTGTGAATCGGGTGGAGACTAATGCGACCCTAAGTGCGGCGGAAATATACGGACCTAAGGATTTGCATAGAAATGGGCGTGGGGAGGCATTTAGATGAGGGAAAGTGGGCACGCTTACAGAGTTAGGGCCCTAAATATACGCAACTAATACACATAGGGTCGGAAGTGAGTGCGGCCAGTTAGGGCAAGTCTTTGGAGGTGTAAGTTTAGGTCCGGCCGGAGGTTGCGAGGGGAGTGACTGTTTATTCTGGTGGGTGTAACCTGCTCCGACCTGCCACTTAGATGCGTATATTTGTGGCCCGATCGCCGAGGAATCTCTGAATCATGCGCCCTGTAGGACCAAACCTGTTACTGTGAATGGCAGTGACTGCATAGGTTCTAGAAAAAGATTTGGTCCTACAGGGCTACAGGGCTCTCGTAGGAGCCCTGTATTACCAGTACTGCATCACATGACCACAGCAGACCAAATGGAGAGAGGGAGCGCCACGGAAGAAGGTCATCAAAGGTAAGTAAGAGAAGTGGCTGGACATAAGGGGCAGACAATGGAGGCTAGAAATAAGGGGCAGACTTGGAGGCTGGACATAAGGGGCAGACAATGGAGGCTGGAAATAAGGGGCAGACATGGAGGCTGGACATAAGGGGCAGACATGGAGGCTGGACATTAAAAGGGCCAGATAATGGGGGCTGGACATTATTTACAAGGGGCATACATGGAGGCTGCACAAATAATACAGAGGCAGACATGGAGGCTGGAAATTACAAGGGACAGACTTGGGGACTGGACATTATTTACAAGGGGCATACATGGAGGCTGGACATTATAAGGGGCAGACATGGAGGCTGGACATAAGGGTCAGACAATGGAGGCTGGAAATAAGGGGCAGACATGGAGGCTGGATATTATAAGGGGCAGACATGGAGGCTGGACATAAGGGGCAGACATGGAAGGCTGGAAAAATAATAAAGAGGCAGACATGGAGGCTGGACATTACAAGGGGCAGATATGGAGGCTGGACATTATAAAGGGCACACATGGAGGCTGGAAATAAGGGTCAGACATAGAGGCTGGACATAAGTCACAGACATGGAGGCTGGACATTAAATTGGACAGAAAATGGGGCTGGACATTACAAGGGGCAGACATGGAGGCTGAACAAATAATAAAGAGGCAGACATGGAGGCTGGACATTATAAGGGGCAGACATGGAGGCTGGACAAAATAATATAGAGGCAGATATGGAGGCTGGCCATAATAATAAGGGAAAGACATGGAGGCTGGATATAATAATAAGGGGCAGACATGGAGGCTGGACATAATAATAAGGGGCAGACATGGAGGCTGGACAAATAAACAGGGAGGAGACATATGTAGGCTGGACATAATAATAATAAGGGGAAGACATGGAGGTAGGACAAATAAAGGGGCAGATATGGAGGCTGGACATATGAATCCTGGACTAATAATAAGGGGCAGACATATGGATGGTTGTTAAATAAAAGAGGCAGGCACTAGTCCCGATGGTCTGGGCGTTGCAAGATACACCCACTTTCCCAGACACGCCCAATGGGTGGTACAAGAAAAACACCCTCCACCAAATTTTTGTCTCTCTTTCGAATTCTCAAAGGTTGAGATGTATGTGATACTCTTCTCTGACTTCTATTTTCTCTATATACGCCCCTATTCTTTCCTCTCCTTCTTTCTTAATCCCTCTTTTAAACACTACATGGTATATGTGAGTGGATTGTGAATTAATGTGGTAGACCTATGGTCAAGACAGAACATTAGAAGATGTTGTGATTCACATCTCTCTCAAACAAATCATGACACCCCATATCATAAATAATTACCTGCAGACCAAGCTCCCCATGGCTACTCGCAGGTAGAGAATTAGGGGTTCTACCAGAAAGAAGCAAGTGTGGGCTTATGCTATAAATGATAACTCTCAATCAGCTGTTGTGTAGAGGCGCATGTATCTACCTCACCTCAGTCTCACAGAGCCACAGCAACAAAAAATAACTAAGAATACAGCAGCATACCAGAGATTCCTAAATTGTGTAACACTGGCATTTAATAAAAAAAAAAAAATTAAGCCAAGCAAAGCACTAAAGGAATAAGAAGGGCCACAGATGCCGGTGTCAGGACATAACTGATAAGAATGACCACCGGCACTTTTGCTCACCTTGCCTTCTTGTAGGAAGAGAAAGATGAAAAAGAGATACAGAAGAAAAGCAGAGCCCAAACGGTAACCACAGCACTAAGGGATCATTAAGCCAGCCGCTCCTAAGTGTGGCTAATAAATAAATAAAGTAAAGATGGATATACTAACAGCTCAACAAAAGGTACATTACTGAAAGACACTGCCCTGATTTAACTGGCCATAATAGTGTAAAAAAGCCTATTATCAGGAAAGAAATTAGATCTATGAAAATTCTTGCAATGTGCCACATACAGTCACGGCCATCAAAATCACCTTATAAGGAATGAGGAAGCTCTAGTGGAGTATGAGACCCCGAGAGCTTCAATGTTGTAAATACAGAAAGAGGCCTTAAATTAAAAAGTCAATAAATAAGTCGGGCGGGTCAGAGGCGCAGCCGTGGACACACAAAATAAAAAGAGAATATATGCAGATAGAATGTGAACCGTCCCTTGTGGCCCGAGACAGAAACAAAAATTGGGAGTAGGAAAAATACCCCCCAAATTTTTTTTAAATGACCTTGGTTTCTTGCAGGAAGAGGATTAGGAGCTCGGCCAGAAAGATGGAGAGGAGACGCTAAGTGCCAAGAGAGGAGGTGCCGGCCCTTGTGGCCTAAGACAAGAACCTAAAGAGCATCTCAAGAAAGACCAAAAAAATAGGAGTAAAAATAAACAAAAAAAATCAATAAATAAAAAAACTAAAACTTTTCTTGGCACTAATGTCTATTTTTTTTTTAGAAACATAATAATATAAATAGTTGGTTATTTCAGGCTACTATCACATATACAATAAAATTAAACAAAAATAGATTTTAGCATTTACTCACATACCATAATGGAGACACTGAGCACTATTATAATCATATATACCAGAAAGAAAATATTAATGTGTTTAGCAAAGGTAACAAAAATTTCAATCCAGGGAACAGCAGCTTCTGGGTAAAATGAATATGTTTTCAAAGCATTAATTACACTGTATGTACAAACTAGAATAAACCTATACAATTTGTTGGGAACCTCCCAATTAACAAAGGGGATGTAGCTTGTGGTACGATGGGATTTCTTGCTGGCTTCAGTTTAGACACCGTGGACTCCGCGAGCAATTAGGTTAGGCAACAAGTAACATTTTGCCCTAACCCTCCCCTTCTAGTACCCTAACCTTAACCCTCTGTCTGACCTTATCATTCCCTTCTCTGCAGATTTAAGCTAAGACTCCCTTCCCCCAGCCTAACCTTAAGACTCCTTTACCCGCAGCCTCATATAGCCCTAAGCCTCCTCTTCCATGACTCTAATCGTAACCCTCCCTTCCCCACAGCTTAAACCTAAAAGTCCCCAGAAAGCGTTACTCTCCTCTCCTGCGGCTTCGCGGAAAAAGAATGGGTATGGGTATGAATCGATAAGCCGATCAGCATACTTACTCATTCGAAAATTATATACCACAAGTATGCCCTTACACTAAACATTCCATATATGTGCTACTGTACTATATCTGGAATATTTATTTAAATCTGGGAAATGTATTATAAGTAGCCTCATTTTGGTTGTGGTTTTTCTCTCTCATATATATATTTTATATATTAGTTTGTTTGTTGGTGAATATCTTCCACAGCTCTCACGGTACAGCGGTCAAATCTTACAAAGGTATTTAGTATCGGAAAAGAAAGCTATTAGACCAAATATCGACCCCACAAGTTTTTGTCGGAATAGGGGTGGAGCTTAATTTAAATGAAGGATTTGAAATAAAACCTCACAGAGGCATACCTCACAACGGTCCCGATTTCAGGAGACTGTCCCACTATCCCATCCACTTAACACCTTGTCCAGAGAGAAGAAACTCTCGGGACAAAGGTTTTTTTTTTTTTGTTTGTTTGTTTTTATTAATGAATTTAAGCCCTTGCAGTGCTGTATATGCGACTGGGCTTTTTTTTTCACATAAGCAGAGCTGGTTATACAGAGCTGCCATGGGAGCCCTGTATAACCAAATCTGTTTCTGTGAATAACAGTGACGGTCACTGTCATTGATAGAAGCAGATTTGGTCATACAGGGCTTCCATAGCAGACCTGTATAACCAGCTCTGCTTATGTGGACACGTGTCCGCTGGGAGAGGGACAGACAGAGCAGGAGCGCCGCGGAGGAAGGAAGCAGAGAGACAAGGTAAGAAAGACAATAATAAGAGAGGCTGGATAACAGGGAAAGCAAAATGGAGGCTGTATAATAAGGGGCAGAAATATGGAGGCTGGATAATAAAGGGCAGAAATGAGGAGGCTGGATAATAGGGGGCAGAAATATGGAGGCTGGATAATAAGGGGCAGAAATATGGAGGCTGGATAATAATGGGCAGAAATATGGAGGCTGGATAACAGGGGCAGAAAAATGGAGGCTGGATAATAAAGGGCAGCAAAATGAAGGCTGGATAATAAGGGGCAGAAATATGGAGGCTGGATAATAAGGGGCAGAAATATGGAGGCTGGATAACAGGGGCAGCAAAATGGAGGCTGGATAATAAGGGGCAGAAATATGGAGGCTGGATAATAAAGGGCAGCAAAATGGAGGCTGGATAATAAGGGGCAGAATATGGAGGCTGCATAATAAACAGGGGCAGAAATAAGGTGGCTGGACAATAAACAGGAGATGGAGGCAGGAGAAGAAGGGGAAGAAAAAGGGAGGCTGGATAACAGGGGCAGCAAAATGGAGGCTGGATAATAAGGGGCAGAAATATGGAGGCTGGATAATAAGGGGCAGCAATAAGGAGGCTGGATAATAAGGGGCAGCAATATGGAGGTTGGTTAATAAGGGGCAGCAATATGGAGGCTGTATAGTAAGGGGCAGCAAAATGGAGGCTGGACAACAGGGGCAGAAATATGGAGTCTGGATAATAAACAGGGGCAGAAATATGGAGGCTGGACAATAAACAGGGCAGAAATATAGAGGCTATACAATGAAAACAGGCAGATGTATGGAGGCTGGACATAGAAACATGGGCAGTTATATTATAAGGGGCAGAAAATATGGAGACTGGACATATAAACAGGGGCATAAAATAAGGGGCAGACACCTCTGGACGGTTTAAGACACACCCACTTCACCCAGACACGCCCACTGGGTGGTACAAGACACACACCTTCTACCATGCCGTGAAAATTTTGTCCTTCTTTCCAATTCTCAAATGTTGGGAGGTATGGGAGAGGGAGAGACAGAGCAGGAGCACCGCAGAGGAAGGGAGCAGAGAGAGCAACAAAGGTAAGAAATAATAAGAGGATCAGAAATATGGAGGCCAAATAGCAGGGGCAGAAATATGGAGTCCAGATAATAGACAGGGGCAGAAATATAGAGGCTGGATAATAGACAGGGGCATAAATATAGAAACTGGATAATAGACAGGGGCATAAATATGAATGCTTTTCAATAAACAGAGGCAAAAATATGGAGGCTAGATAATGGACAGGGGAAGAAATATGGAGGCTGGACAACAGGGGCAGAAATATGGACGCTTAGCAATAAACAGAGGCAAAAATATGAAGGCTGGATAATAGACAGGGGCAGAAATATGGAGGCTAGACAACAGGGGCAGAAATATGGAGGCTAGATAATAAACGGCAGAAATATGGAGGCTGGACAACTGGGGCAGAAATATCGAGGCTTGTACAACAGGGGCAGAAATATGGAGGCTGGACGTAGAAACGGACAGACAATATGGAGGCTGGACATAGAAACAGGGGCAGACAATATGGAGGTTGGACATAGAAACAAGCAGATATATGGAGGGTGGACATATAAACAGGGGTAGATATATGGAGGCTGGACATATAAATGGGCAGATATATAGAGGCTGGACAAGTAATAAGGAGCAGACAATATGGAGGCTGGACATATAAGGGGCCAGACATATGGATCTGGCCATATAATAAGGGGCAGACACATCTGGGTGGTGCAAGACATACCCGCTCCCACCTCTCAGACCGGTTGCAGTCTCTGGTCCGATGGCCCACTTTGCGAAATCGAGACAGCCGAAAGTTACTTTTTGGCTGTCTCTATTTGGCATAGGGGGCCATTTTAGAAATGTTTTTCATGAATGGGTGAGTTTGCCGATCGGCATACTCGTCCATTCATTTTTGCAGACCCGCCGGATGACAGCTACGGAGAGGTGAGGAACCTCTCAAGGGTTAGGAGCTTAGAAAGAGAGGGTAAGGGTTAGGGCCATAGAAGTAGAGGGTTAGGGTCAGGCTGCGGTTAGGGGGGGGTCTTAGGGTTAGGCTATAGAGAAGGGAGTATTAGGGTCAGGCTGTGGGGAAGGGAGGATTAGGGTCAGGCTGCGAGGAAGGGAGGGTTAGTGTAATGGAAGGGGAGGGTTAGGGTTAGTTTAGCCACTCACCTTTCGGAGCACCGTGTTCGCTCCGGGGATCAATTACATGCCTCTTCGAGGCATAAGCAATCGATATCCCAGCAGTTCGATGGGAGAGAACGGCTGGCTGGAAGAGAATGGCCTTATCGAAATAGAGCCGTTCTTTGCGGGGACCAAACCCCCCTACTGGTTGGTACAAGACACACCCCTCTACCATGTGTGAAAATTTTGTCCCCTTTTCCAATTCTCAAATGTTGGGAGTTATTGCTCTGGGCTCGGGACAATAGTCCTGGATGTCCCTCCCTGAGATCTTGGTTCTTTTTTTATTTATTTGCTCCAACTGCATTTTACTATATGTATACCCCCATTTTGTCTCCCCTTTTTTTCCTGTAGGGCAGGATTCACAACTCCATGCATTTTACGAGGTCTGGCAGTCCTCAAAGAAGAGGGAAGTGAACTCTCCTGTCATCCTCTCGTGCAGATATGACAGCAGTAACTCTGCCATAACCCTACCTTAAGCCTCCAGTGCAGATCAGTAGGCCATGCAACCACTGATCCACATAGAACAGTTAAACCCAAACCTGTAAAATTAATATGGTTCTCTCCCCTGTCCTCGTGGAATTTAGGTGGATGCAAGAGATGGTTCGCCATGTCAGACGGATCTCCAGTACTAAGTTCCGTGTGCCTGGGGATCCGTTGTGGAACATGTAGCATACACATTGCCAGAAAATCTAGACGGAAAGTCGGAAGACGTTCTTAAATCTGAAGCTGGGCCATAGGGCTGGATCCAGACTAAAGTAAGTACTTGCAATTAGTTACTTCTGGGCTAAACCATGTTGATTGCAGGAGAGTCATATTTCATCTGTTGCAAACAGTATTAGAGTTGAGAGGTGATGATTCCTATCCCAAGTCTAAATAACAATGTGATAGTAAAGTTGGTCAGTATCTCAGGGTTGCCGACTTTTGCCAGCTTCCCTCCGGGAGATCCCAGAGGGAAGTTAGCGACGCATACAGGGGGTGGGGCTTGATGTGATTTATGCAAATTGCGTCATTAAGCCCCGTCCCCTGTATCATACTTACCCAGTTTTAGCTTAAATAGGCATCGGGACGGGGCGTGATGGCGCAAATTGCGTCATCAAGTCGCTTCCTGGTCCTAGTGTTATGACCCCAATGCAAACGGTGTACAAGGTAGTGGTACCCCGGGCTTACCCCGACAGGGAACCGGGGTGACCAGACAAGAGGTACCCCGGGCTTACCCCGACAGGGAACCGGGGTGACCAGACAAGAGGTAAAGAAGAAACGGGTAACTCACCGGTTTGTAGAGCCTGATTTCCGTCTGAGTGTTCGCTAGAGCCCCTGATGGTGGGGATAGTCTGGAGCTGGTGGGACTTCATCAGGATACGCACCTTCAGAGAAAACCCGGGAGAAGAACCGAAGGAACAGATAGAAAAGAGATAGAGCCAGAAAAGAGAGAGGAGAAAGTGGGAGGAGTCAGGTCAGTAGAATCTGACCTGAGACAAACTACGAGCAACAGATAACAGTGACAAAAGACCGAAGAAAGGAACACGGGACAGACCAAACTGACACTACGAACGGGGGAGGGGCAATCACACTGACACTCAGACTGAAGGAAATCCCCTAAGGGATACAATCACATGCACACGGGAGAGCAAGGGGTTAACCACAAGGTTTAAACAGTAAGGGTAAGAGATGGGGAGTGACACAGGAGGAACACAGGCAGGAACCAGGCAGGATAGATATGGGGCACTCAAGAGTCACAGAAGAGATGAGAAGGCACAAGGCAAAGAGAGCTGGCTAAAAGGCTAGAAGAATCTATAACCGGCGCGTGAATGAGGGAGGCAGGAAGCTATAAAGAGAGGAGAGCCTATGGGAGCGGGCTGCGGACGCGCCAATAGCGGAGATAGGCTGGCGTCCAGGTTGCTAGGATACAACCCGACGCCAGCCTGACAGAGAGACAGGATCAGCGTCCCTAACAACCAGCCACGAGGGACGCCAGGGGGAGGTGAGACGCGAGCTGCAGACGCTGCTGATGGAGGGAGAAGAGAGGATGTTAGGACTGCAGGGCATGCTGTTACAAGCAGGTAAGATGAATCTAAGGGAGCGGGTGGCAAGCGCGCAACGGAACCTAACTCCTAGCAACACTAATATACTAGTGTTGCTAGGCAGGGGGCAGGACTTGAGGCCGTGGTTTCCATAAAACCACGGGCCTCTAGTTCCTTGCGGGAGATTTGCCGGCTCTCCCGGGATACCGGGAGAACTGCCCGAATTTCGGGAGTCTCCTGGACATTCCGGGAGAGTCGGCAACCCTGCAGTATCTGTGTGCAGTAAGCAATACAAAGATATATCCTTGCATACAAATAATACAGTTACCTCGACTCCCCCTGCAATCAACATGGTTTAGCCGAGGATTAACTAACTTCAAGCACTTACTTAAGTCTGGATCCAGCCCATTGTATCTAAACTGTTGGAAACATTCCAAATGTCACAATAATGTGCTTGGGTTCAATATTGTTGCTTAGCTGTGGCTGTGTATAATGATTTTTCCTTGTGTTTCTATGAAAATAAAAAAAATGCTTTAATGCTTTTAGAATAAAAAAATAAAGAATAAAATATAGAATAAAAAATAATAAAAATGATAAAAGCTAAAGTTTCACACAAATTTAAAACTCTGCGTCTTTTCCCATGGTTTATCTGCATTTGCTATACTATGTAATTTATATGAAATGTCTGGGGGATGACTGGCACAACTCTCTTGAAACCTTCTTCAAAAATCACCTCCACAGCGAAAAGAAATCATTTCACCCTCAGAGATTTAATAAACTATACTACGGCTCATTCGGTCCTCACCTACTGGGTAACACTATTCCCAAACCTTCAAATTGCTGAATTGCTGCTGTGCACTCTCTGTAACTCCTGTAAAGTATAGGCTTCTACACCTAGTGAGCCATGTTCCCTTTACTACAGAATGGGCAATCTTGGGAATATTTACCAGAAACCAGAGAATCACAAAAGTGGGTAAGTGATTGTTACTAGTAGTTAGCATTAAAGGTACGCAATTATATGCACGGGCGGAGCAAGGAAACACCCACCAAGAGCCCAGACACTCCCCTCTCCCGGACGTGTGGTCGACGACTACGAGTCCATAGACCACTCTGTTTTATACGTGTGTACTAACGTGCGTATATGTGCTCCGTCCGTGCGATTCTTGATAACCGCGCCTACATACGTTCATTTAAATGCCCCCCACCCACTTTTATGTAAATTTTTCCATACGTGTGATTCCCATGCGTATGTGCGATTCACATGTATGTCCGTTGGTATAGTCAACGTAAACTACGTACATAAAGTTACTATGCATGCGCAGTTGATCCGATCCTAAAAATATGCACAGAACTTCCCTCAAAAATGGATCTCTGAATACGGGCCTAGATGAGGCCAAAAAAGCCTCCAAGGTGGAATACCTGCTGTATTGTTTCTCTCCCTTGTGAAGTGTTAAATTACACAAGTAGCACCTCTAGAGATTACCCTAATCAACTCTGAGTCATATATTTGACAAAATATAAATACCCTTCGACATTCTATTTTTCCTTACCCTCCATATTTCTTGCACAATCTTGCTGTTATTCATTGATCTTAATCAATCCTATTATACATCCTATGTTCAGCCATGTTGACAGCAGTGCCTCACCCAGGTGGGGTTTCTGGTGGACCCCCATCCTTCCCACAATGAAAATAAAAAAAACGAAAGAAAAAAAAAGCCCGAAAACCCAAAAAGGGGCATGGCTTTGTATGGATGGTTCAAAATGGGCGTGGCTATATAGTCGCTGGGTCTGATTATGGGCACATACTATAATATAAGGGGGTATATCTGGTTATTGCACATACTATAATATAAATAAGATATAATAGGGGTCAGGGAATGGTATACTATATTCTGTATAAAGTGTGACATTCCCAAAGCTTAATATATACCCCATATATTATAGTATGTGCCATAACTAACCACCTAATATATCGCTACATGTATGTTAATGCAGTGTGCTTTGTCCAGGCCCCTAATATACCCCGCATGTATTACACACATTGGAAACCCCCCTTTCAAAATCCTGTGTTTACCACTGGACAGATACATTAAATGACCAGATATTTTGTCAACAAGGGAACCAGGTCAACTTCCACATTTACCTTATCCCCACTCCAGTGCCATTTTCAGCTGCTTCTCCCTGAGGCTGCTCACTGCTAAATCTTCTGCTCGCCAGCATATTAAACCTGATGGACATTTGGTGCAGACGGGATAAGGATATTATGAATTTAGACTTTACTTATGATTTCCTCTGTGATGATTTTACATTAAATATACTTGTATAAATATTGTGATCACGTAAAGTGGCTTAATACATATAATTCAGAAAAAAATGCACATGTAATTTTATTGGTATAACTTACACATGTATAATATTATTAAAAGACAAAAGCTAGGATTTCTGGCTACAAATATCCACATTTTGGCAATATTTAAGGACACTTTTTATAAAGCTAGCTATACATTTTATGGTGATCCAGGTGATCAATTGATTCTCAGATGATCAGCCTGATTATTTTATAGTGTATGGCATGGACCGGTTTTTCCACAATAGTACATAAATCCTTTAGCCTGATAATAGCAGACAATTCCACCAGGCAGTGGGGCAATAGACCTGATTACTTTGTAGTGTGTGTGCATGTTTATTATGTTCCAGTAAATCAGCAAACAGGACCATCCTTCAATCTAGTTCAAATGGTGGGACACCAGATAAATTCAATTAAATTGCAGTGGATACATAAATACTTTTGCAACTATAACAAAACAAAACCATACAAAATTCTAAAAAAAAATGATATATACAAAATGTCATTACAATTTATTTCAAACCAATTTACATTAGACATTACACATAAATGGCAATAATGCAGTCCTTTTTGCTAAACATGTATCCCTCCTAAACTAGATTCTATTTATTCCTTGGACATGCTTTAAATGGAAAACAATTCTCTGCATGATATAAACACAGTTTTCTGGCCCCTAATCTCTTCCTTATTTTAAATCATCTTTTCTCCAACACATTATTTTGATGGAGATCCATCTCTTCATGTCACATACTACTGCAGCCATCATTTGTTGTTTATGGCCACTCTGTAACAGCAAGCTATGTCCCTTTACCAGGAGACCAAACAATGTGGTTTCACCTGGTATCGAAGCACTGTGGTAACAAAACAGGTAATCATATAAGGGCTTAGTTGAGTGCCATTATGGAGGCAGAGCAGTCTACAATTCATTTGATATTCCTCTGCAGTAGACATTTATTGTTCAGCCATTGTCTAAGCTCTGCTGCAGGGAAGAGTTCCACAAAATCACTAACATTAGCATTATGTTGTTAAAGGTATCAATGTTTCCTATGAATTCAAAAAATGTAATTGAATAACTGTTACAAAAAAGCTACATTTATTTGTAGCTTTTATTTCTGGAACAATTGTTGTGTAAGACTTTCTGTGACAAGTATTATAACATTTTAATCTGTTACACTTCTTTGTACATTTGCTGTAACAACATTGGTGTCAAATTTTAGATTTTTTTTTTATCAAATGTTTATGTTAGTGGACCAGTTCCTACAAGTCCACATTAACTCAGTCCAAAAACTGGGAAATATAGCTGATTAATACTGAAATATGGTATCCCATATGAATCAGATTTTACAAATTAAAAGACAGTTATTGCAAAATAGACAAATAATGGGAAGTTAAATAGCTCTGTTGTTGGAGAACAAAATGTGCCTCAGTTTCTGCTCACAAAGAATAAATGAATAAATACATTCTAAATTTTATGCCAAATGAGATATTAATTTTCCCAAATTATTCAATCTAGTGATTTCCAAATATTACTGATGTTTGATATGACAGTTTATAACTGTTAGATATATCGTATATGTCTGATTAAATGCATTGACATACACTGCTAGATTTTAGATTTTAGAGGAAACAACATGTTGACACATGTTTATTCCTGAGGAACCCTCATTATTGATGTGGTTTTATAATATTGGACCAGATCCAGAGTTTAAAAATAAGAGAATTTTAGACAAAGGCCAAACCATAATAAATTTGAGAAGTTAATTTTACTCTTTGCATGCAGGAAGAACACTTTGATTTTGCTTTTTGCACAGCCTCTTACAGTAAAACTGTTTTTTAGACTTGAGCTAGAACACATCACCTCCCCATTCTGTCTGCAACAGATGAAATTCGCCTCACCTTTAATTTGAGATAGTTTTGCCCAAGTCTAAAGTTTTGTCCTGCTGTCCTCTTATTTTTAAACCCTAAGTGCTGCCTGGTTAGAGCCATTAAATGCTTTGTCAATATTTATTTATTTTTATTTCAAGCCAGTTACTTCTAAGGGTAGAAGCACATCCATGTGCAAAGGAACCTTTCTCTGCCCCAGAAAGTGGTGACAATCCGATTACCCAATAGTGTCAGGCAGCTGAGCCATCTTTATAACCTTCTGGTTTCAGTATTTTACTGAGTACAATCATATTTACCTGACACATTTATTACCACTGTGTAATGTGTTTATGTTAGAGTGTGTAATATTCTCCTTTGCATGTTGGAGTAGGAATATACATTGACAAGAGTGAGAAATACAAAAATAGGTTGTATCATGACGTTAATGCCTTTAAGTTCAGACCAATAATAGGAATTGAACCTGAGAATGAGCTACCGCATAGGCCCGAATTTTTTTCACACGGAAGCGCAGCAAAAATGAACACTGCGCATGCTCACATCGGTAGCACGCACAGAAAGATGGACACAAGTGTACGTATCCGTCTGCCTGCGCATCCGACTGCCCTGTGCCTGTAGAACCATATTTAAATGAGAAAATTGTTGTTTTTCTCATTTATATATTACGTGCAGGGCTGTCCGGGGGCTGCTCATCCGTTTTATGTTTTATGATGGTGTAAGTGTAAGGAGCAGCTCAGCGAAACAAAAAAAAATAAATTAATTAGTTAAAATAAAAAAAAAACACAGTAAACATGGAAAAAAAACACACATACATTTAAAAATTTAACATTTAACCCCCCCCCCCCACAAGCGCCAGCATACCGTGCCATCCAGGTCCCACTGCACCATGTAAATGCCCCAATAGTAAAAATAATAATCAGTAGGGCCAACCATTTCATATATTAAATTAAAAAAAATACAGTAAATAAAAAAAAGCCACTTACCTGCTCTGCTGGGGTCCAGTCTTATAAGCATTTAATCTTGACAAAAAAAAGAAACCACGTTGGCACGTCGCAACTTATGTCCTGCAAACAGGACATCCCGGTGCTAATGACAGGTCTACTGTCATTGGTGCATATTTATACCCTTGGCCAGAGTGGGAAGGTTTACCTGCGGTCGGAGCTATTACTGCTCCGACTGGGGTTTTTTTTTTTTCCTGTTTTGCTACGGCCAAATCAGAGATCCACTAAAACTTTGAATCTGGTTCATAGTCTATATTTAACAGTTAAGTGAGAGTTTAGTTCTCTTAGGGCCAAAATCTACTCATATGTAATTATTAGTAAGGGACCAACATAATCATCAACATCAATAGTTTGTTTACCTTTCACAGACTCAGAGGAAAGGTGAGCTCTTATGCTGTGTTTGCCCTTTCCCCCTGCATAACTGAAACTAATATCATCTTCCTCAAACTCTTGATTTTCTATTAAAATGTAAGCACTTCTTTGCACCTACTGCTGGATAATTTGTTTTTGTATATTAGAGACTCATTAACTGACTTTGAGATAACAGTAACATAAATGAGATCTCATCAATATCTAATTTGCAATGCACTGTTGCATAACACGGGGTAGGCTGTGTGGAAAAAAAAATAGATTAGAAATTGAGAATATATAGTGATGTACAAAGTGTCTCTGCACGTACACAATATATGAAGGACTACTTTTCATTTGTATGCTGTTACTTTAAGCAGTTTGTACACCTATGTGGTCCATTCAGTGCATATAGCTGTATAAATGTTCAATTCAAAGGTACAATATTAAGCACATTAATAATAATATTAATTAGAAGTGTAAGACATTGGACGAGATCCTGACCTCCGTCCTTTTACTGCATGCATAGAGGTTAGGCAGTCCTCACCAATGAGGGGAGTGAACTCCCCTGTCACTCATCTCTCTCGTGCAGACTTTAGCTGGGTTACGCTGCCATAAGGCATCCACAAGTTACATAAACAAATAAACGCAGCAGAAATACTGACCTATTACCAAACAGAATTAAAGTGAAATTGATATCAGAGCGCTCAAAACCTGGGATCAGGGACTGCCCAACCTGGTTATAACAAAATATACAATAAGATTTTCCAGGTGAAGCTAAATAACAATTTCATAAAAAATCATACAAAATCAAAGACATGGAAAGTACAAACAATAATTTATTAAACATAATTTAAGTTATCAATAAAATTAACTATCCACAACTGACAAACATAAAATAACTTCCACTCGTAAGGCGAAACGCGTAAAGTGACCAGCGATAGGAGAGCTCCTGATCTACAAGCAGCCATCACCGTACCTGCAGCGTGGAAAGTCTGAGAGCAGCCGTCCCTGGACGTCCCGGCGATTCTCCACAACAGCACCATCACTTTTTGGACTACAGGGGTACGCTGACTTGTCAGTTTTGGGAATCCCATAGCACATGTACATATGTTTTATGTTTTATTGATTTTAACCCCAGTAAAGATATGTTTTTTAGTCTCATTGCAATAGTGGGCTGATTTCCTTTGGGTACATATTCTTGATGGATGGCTATTAATTGTGTCTCTCCCTTTCTTCACATGTCATGGATGCCTAAGAGGAACCTTTTTTTACAATAGATTTTATTAAGGACCTTATTTAGGATTTATCTGATCATCCTTTTATAGATTTTGTTGGACTATAAAGAATTACTAAGAGACCCGTGTATGCCTCTACATTATATAATCATTGTATTGTATACATTACATTCCTAGTCACATAAAACAGCGCTTTTCTCTCCCCACCCACCTTCTTATTCAGGTATGAAATACAATTTAAAAATAAAATACAATGAAACAAACACTATCAGAGCTGCTGCACTAGTGGAGACCAGTCCAAAGTAAACTAAAACAAAACATTAAGTGCTAGAAAGTGTTGAATTGTATATGCACCACAAAGTATAAACATAAAAACAATATTCTGTTTTAATAATACACAATATAAAAAGGAACATGGACATAGAGCTGGATGGTTCTAAGAGATGTTCATAGATAGATTCCTAGTGTAGGCCACCTCAAAAAGTACTTGAGAACACACAAATGAAGGGTTAAATGATGGTCACAGTGGAATCCATGGCAAGTAATAAAGTTTATAAATGATGCCAGTAGTCTGATATGAGAGTACACAAATATAGTATATTGTGTGTTGTATACTCCTTAGAGCTCCAAAAAGCGGTTAGAATGTGCACAAGTATCAGTTAGTTTCTCCCCAAGCATAGGTAATGAAATGAAGGCAAGGTGCTTACCAGCTGACGGACGCGCGCCTGTGCCGGCCAGCTCACGATGTAATGGTCAGCTGCAAACGATCTCGGAATGTTCCGTTACTCTAAAGGAATGGAGGTTTTTACGATGAGGAGGGGGAACAAAGTCCAACATCCGGAAGAGTTGTGTCTAATATATACAGTAGAAGTTGAAGCATTCTACTGATATACGCAATCTATGTATCGAAACGATATGCAGATTACGTACAATAGTTACTCCGCATGCGCAGTAGCTACTGTTTATTGAACTACATCTGTCTATGGAAGACAGACGTAGTTCTGGATCCGGCCCAGTGTTCCTAGTTTGTATATCCAATAAATTTCTTGTTTACACAATGTTCTGAAACTCCCCCCTCCCCCATTCTGATACAGGAGTAACCTCCAGGCCAATGAGGATTACCATGGTGGCATTTATCAAAGTGTCTAGGTATGCTGTGGTTTTTAATTCCTTCCAATATATTTCTTCTATGTTCCAAGAAGCGGACTTTTAGTGGGCGTGTGGTTCTACTTACATACCTAAGACCGCATCCGCATAGTAATAGATAAATTACATATTCCGAATTACAATTAATGTAATGGTTAAGTTAAATATTTTCGCCACCATTTGGAATGGTTCTAGTTTGATTCACATATTGGCAGGTGATACAGAAATTCCTTCCACACTTATAAAAGCCCAGTGTCCTAGAGGTCAGCCAGTTCATAGAGGGGTTGTGATTTCTTTGTGGGAGTTTGAGATGGCTGGGAGCCAAAAACTGTTTTACATATTTTCCTTTTTTATAGACCATTACAGATTTTTCAGGAAGAATATTTCTGAGAGTTTCATTTTGTTTTATAATAGGAAAGTTCTTCTCAATAATCTTCCTAATCTGATAAGAATGGCTATGGAGTTTGGATATGAAAACTGAGTCATCTTTGTATTCATTTTAATTTTTGTGTTTAGTTACTAGCAAAGATGAACGATCAAGTCTCATAACTTCATCCAAAGATCTGGCCCTAGCAAAGATGAACGATCAAGTCTCATAACTTCATCCAAAGATCTGGCCTAAGCCAAGCAGTCCTGTTTTTTAAGTAATTAGCTCCAAACAACTTGTTAAGTATTTAGGTCAGAACATCACTATTTATGAAGTTGCTAGATAAAGAATATATGCACACACACATACACAAACATACACACACACCCACACTCAATGATTTTTCCTCAAAGAACAATTTACACTCATCTTTTATTACTACTTTATAGTTTGCCTGTCTCTAAATAAAGTGCTTTGGTGTCAATCAATAAAATAAAATAAAAAAATGGACTTCTATAGATTTTTCAAAGCTTTATTAAGTGACAAAAATTAGATACAATTTTCCACTACTCTAATTTCTCTAGCCCCCCTCCGCCCCTTACCTCAGTCTTTCCAGGCTACCTCCTCTATCTCTCTACACCTGATTTCGTTTTTTCCTCATCATTTTTTGCTTTTTGTTCTTCTAGCTGGCAGATGACATTTGGCTTCTCCAAGCTCCTTGTAAAGCTCCATTTTATTGGGTAATGACGCTAAGGTTCAGTAGCTGCATGCTTCTTATTTGTGCCTATTATGTTAAGTAGTGTTAATATAAGGGTTGTAAATTTTAATTTAGTGTATAATTTTTTTAAATTTTTTTTTTTAATCATGATTATATTTTTTACAGAAACACTGTCAATCTGCATTATGCATATTAGAGTGCCCAAATGCTAAATTGAGACTAAGACTGTATGAAAAGTTTTTATTTTCATGATCATGTTGGCAGGACAAATTATATAATGTCACAAATCATCATGTTTTTAGGTAGCTGAACTTGGTGTCATTCTAAAAGGTCCTTGCCCATTTTATAGGCTGGTTAGGGCCATCAGTTAAAACTGCCTACTTCCCTGGAAGTAAGGGAAGTTTGCCAATAACAATGGAATTATACATGAAGCACTTGGATTGTACAAGTCTAAATCTCTTCAAGACTCTCTCTATTCCCATACCTGAATTTACTGTAATTTGAGTCTAAGGGCCAGATTTACTATGCTGCGGGTTTAGAAAAGTGGAGATGTCGCCTATAGTAACCAATTAGATTGTAGCTCTCACTTTCCTATTACATACTAGAGAATGTCAGCTGGAATTTGATTGGTTGCTATGGGCAACATCTCCACTTTTGAAAACCCGCAGCTTTGTAAATCTGACCCTAAAAGTGTGATTTGGGTAGAAATCTGGACAATGAGTAATTAACATCTAATGATAAAAAATGAGTAAAGCTTCTAATAGTTTACTGATACATAAAGCCAAGTATAAACTTTACTCTAGTATTTAGTCCTGGAGAAACTCCACCAATCTACCACATGACTGCTGTTGAAGTTGGGGCCTTCATTCATATTTGGTTGGCCTGTCCAGTCATATCTTACTTCTGGGATACCACCCTGATGCTAATCCACCAATTTACAGGTATTGCTCTACCCAAAGACCAGTTGTATCTCCTTCTTAAAGTGGCACTCTAATGCAACACAATGGTAAACACTGCTGAAACTCCAATATCCATAAACACTACACTCCAACAGATTCCACCTTGCTCAACAGCCATGGAATGTATAATGAGTCTACAAAACAACACCGTAGAAGCGTATCACCGGGTCTGGTCCCCTTGGTTCACACTCTCTAGCACTAAACCACTAAGAGAACAATAATACTCTAGGGATTTTCCACTACCTATCTTTCTTTTTTTTTCTTTTTCATTCCAGGAAGCTCAAAATACATTTCCATGCTCCACATCCCCCTCTTTTCTTTAGACTGATATTTAAATGGGTCATCTACACATCTTCTACACGCTTTATTATTACCCTTCTGCCAAAAACCATTTGGCTGCAAACTCCTCTTAAAATATATAATTGAGGAATAAATTACTTTATTTCTATGAGAAATTATTGTCTGATTCCTCTGGTACATCAATTGCTATTTCGTAGTCTTCTGAGGGTGCTAAAGTTTAGCAATTTTGTAAGATATTACTGTATTATATAATTATATGGCTGGTGTTATTGTGTATTGTGTTTTGTGTAATTGTAATGTTATATTTATTAGCTTTGTAAGATACCTAAGATAGATTTACATATTTGTAAATTTGTATTCTAAGCTTCCATTTATTTAAACAGGTCATGTGGTACAGCGTAAAATGGGACTTTCTGCTAGCATTGAACTGAGCAATACTAATGTCTGTTCTATTTCCAGTGTTCTGTGGTCAGCTCAGTCACTGGCACATGAGAGGTGATATATGAATAAGCTCTTTCTGTCAGTGAGAGTGAGGTCCAATAAATAAAAGAAGATGGAATTACTGTAGTGTTGTTCCTGATACTAGAATAAGCATTACCTTCCCTTTACAACATGACATTGAGGTGTTTATTTATTTTAACTCAAAGTATAGAAAGAACTTGTCCTTGGGAAGAAAAGTCAGAGGAGTTGAAGGCGTTTAATACAAGAGAGGAAATAGGGAAAATATGTGGGCTACTGACATTCACAAAGAATACATTGGTTTTAATAGAATCATTCCAATGACTTGGCAAACAAAATATCTCTATACTTCTATGTTTGAAAGCATTGTTATCGGAGATATTAAGTAGACAGCACATTGGACCAGATCCTGATGTAATAGTGGATTATGAACGTACTGCTCCAAAGTTCCATACGTGAGTATGTAGTAGTAGTACACTCCCCCAGTCATTTATGGTACTAAGATCACTTAGTGTCCATGGGCCTGATCCAGAGCAACGGCCGCAAGCGAGCGTACGACGAGCGTATGCGAAAATTCGGGAAAAAATTCGCAACGCGCATGCCCAGTATGACAGCTTCCGGTCGCCCGGGCGTCATGAGCGAATAGCGGGCGTATTGTGAGCGTATTTTTCGCTCGCGGGGCGTGCGTTCTTTACGATGGTCGGCTGGGCGCCCGTTTTACTACAGGGAGGCGGGGATAGCCATTTAAATTGTACAGTATGGGCGTGCTAAGCCCGTACGCTCAGCGTATTTTGTGCGAATTTTCGTACGGCCGACGGTCGTACCCAGTGTAGGGTATAGGCGTCGTATGCAGGTACTTTACTATGGGAGTGTTAGGGGCGTGTATGGTTTTTCGCACGGTCGAACGTACGCATTCGCCCGTCGTGCAAATTTTCGTAGCGCTGGATCAGGCCCCATAACCTTAACTTATCTTGTTCACACATAAGGGTAAATTTGCAGACAGGACAATCGTACATAAGGGTTAAACCTAGCCTCTACTGTATAAATACACATGGAGGGTTGTCTCTCCCCACGTATAGAACTGTTGTATGTACAGAAACAATATCTGTATGTCCAACATTCCGATGCGTGTCCCAGGGCTCTAGGCATGCGCAATTTTGAACCACAGCCGATTTCCACACTCTGCTGTTGTTCTTAGTTCAGGATCCGGTCCATTGATATTATAATGGATAGAGCAGAAGAATATAGAGAGGACTGTATGTAAACAATTTAAGAGGGCAGCAAAATGAAAATATCCCTTTCCCACCAAACCTTGCCTTATAAAGGGAAAAGTGCTAAAATAAATAATATATAATACAATGATCCTCGTGTAAAATGTATTCATTGGCTGACAAACCATGGACTAAGGAAGCATGGAAATGGGGCTTATTTAAAAGAAACCGTAAACGCTACTTTTGTGAAAATTTGGGCAATTTATTATTGAAAAAGGTTGTAAGTTTTTGTGTGAAACATTTTATTATAGAGTTTTTATATAGTACAGAAACCTATGTAGACTTTAAAGCCTGCAATATTATTTAACACAGACAAGCAGTAAAATTTTCATTAACCTCTATTCACCATTAAACATTATTATTATTATATTACATTATATTAAATCATGCTTGCTATTTGGTTTCAGAATACTTCCTTTACGAGTTATCTTTGCTTTAACACATTCTTTATTCACAGCCAGTTCTAGTAATTTCTAGAATTGAAGAATGAATTATGCATGTTAGCCTGTGCCTCGTAATTGCAATCCCATATTCCGTATGTACATATCACCTGCACTCCCTCTTCATGGATCCCACACGTAGAAGGGTCTCGTATGGAACTCGGGAACATAAGTAAGAGTTAAGCCAAGCCCCTACTGTACGATCTGCATGCCCCACCCTGCAGGCTCTGTACCACCCCGCTGTCGGATATCGCTGTACGCATCGGAACACAGCATCAGTTGTACTGCGTTCTGATTTGTAACTATGGGGTAGATCCAGAACTACGTGTGCAATACGTTTCCACGCGTAACATATTTTTGCACGTAGAAACACAAACCTGACTTACGCAAGTGCTTTGCGTAAGCCAGCTGTTGTTCTTATGTCTGGATCAGGTTAGTCAATTTTGTAACTTTGGCCTGATATGGCTAAATGAATGAACACAAATATTCAATAGTCACAGTTCCCTGTCTATATTTGAAAGGATACCTGCTCCTTTGAGAAAGATAGACACCACAATCAAGCCAATGGATATTTCACTTGTCATTTGCAACTCACCCCAACTGTAAGAACAGGGAAGGAGAGTATACTGCCCGGTCACTAGTACCTGGTATAGGGACAGCTGCCTCTACTTGTGTAGTGGGTGTGAGCCTGCAATAATACTGGTTGCTAATATTTCTTATTGGATTATTGCTATTCCAGGGTATACTTGATTGTTCTTTATTGGATAAATTACATTTGTCAGTAAAACCTCATATAGGAATATACCTATTCGCTCATGACGCCCGGGCGACCGGAAGCTGTCATACTGGGCATGCGCGTTGCGAATTTTTCCCCGAATTTTCGCATACGCTCGTCATACGCTCGCTTGCGGTCGTTGCTCTGGATCAGGCCCAATGTGTTCATATAGAAATATATATATATATATATATATATATATATATATATATATATATATATATATGCTATAGATTTTTTCGCAAAGCTATTGAAATTGTTTTTAATGGTGTTAAATGGGGATTAGTCTATTAATCTCCCATATTACTCTTGCTATATATGAGAGGGGTCTGTGAAATGAAGTAGATAATCAGAGCCAGATTATGGTTTGTAGGGGCTCAGGGGCAACAAAATGAAGAGGGGTGTGATAATACAATGAAAATATTCATATAAACATTAAATGTTTAGGACTGTATTAAGCACGCTTTTCACACGTTCAGGGGATCTGTTATTAGAAGAAGGACGTAAACCCCCCCTGTTAAGCCGCTCTAATGTGCGGAGGTATGGACACGTATTTGTATATACCCCTTATCTTATGATATCAATGAAAATGTTTGAAAGACATGTTATTATATATATATTTTTATTTTATTTTTTTACTTATAATGATTGGGTTTTTTCCAGTCTCTCATCAAATAGTTTCATTCCTCCTTTTATCCACTTCACTCTCCATACACTCTCCTCACACTCTCCTACCCCCTTCAGGCTAAGCTCATTAGGCTGTGAGATTAGGTTGTGGGGGTAGATTTCAGGAGGAGAGTTATGACAAACCCCACTGGATTGGAGTCCTGGCTCTCTGCCTTTGGATTTTGCCTGCTCACCCTCCCTTCTTTTTTGCTGTGTGCCAATCTTGTCTGCTGGTTTTATAGATTTTTTTCCACATAGTTTATTTATTCTGATATTAGTTTAGCTAATTTTAGGGTGCTGTGGGAAAGCATGGACAGGCTCAGGTGCAGTATAGGGCATTAGATCAGAGTGGGGAAATCCTGATAATCCTAGACAGAATCACACAGTATAAGTTATGGTGTTTAGTATGTTAGTAGAAGTACTTGACAAATATGGATTTTGATACAACTTCTGAAGAGTGAGCCTGGAGTCTGCAAGTCCTACAATGTAGGGTCTTATTCTGGAAAAGTAGTGTTACATAAGGTGGTTGCAGTCCCCGGTTAAAATGTCTGATTTCCGAGATAGGGACATCTGAAAATTCCTTTTTTGGATGTCCCTATTTCGAATACCCCTTCAGTTCATAAATTTTTTTTCAGAATGCATACTCACCCATTCCATTTCTGACACACCGCCGCTACCGCAGGACCCGGACCATGGGAAAGGTGAGTAACCTCTCCAGGGTTAGGGTCAGGCTGTGGGGAAGGGTGGGTTAGGGTCAGGCTGCAGGGGAGGGAAGGTTAGGGGCAGGCTGTGGGAGATGGAGGGTTAGGGGCAGGCTGCGGGAGATGGTGGTTTAGGGTCAGGCTGCGGTGAAGGGAGTGTTAGGGTTAGGGTAATGAAAAGGGAGGGTTAGGGTTAGAAGTAGGGGAAGGTGGCTGGGAGCAAACGGCCCTTTCGAAATAGGGCCGTTCTTTCCGCGGACCCACACCCCATATAAGGGCATGTGGATGACAGTAATGTTACAGACAGGATATCAGATAGTGTGCCTCTCAACCAGGGTTTATAGAATTATGTGTGTACATCAATATGTATGTATGTATGTATGTATGTATGTATGTATGTATATATGTATGTATGTATGTATGTATGTATGTATGTCAGCATGTGTATTGCACACATTTTAATTAATCTAGTTCTGCAACCTGAGCAAGGAAACAAGAAGACATTAATGTTATTATAGTGTAAACCTTGTAAAACTGACCAATCCTGATGTTGTCATAGCAACTCAATATATGCCTCAGTGGATAATCTAGACAAGATGATCCAAGGAATACCAATAGTTATGGTGATTTCCGCAGGTCAGGAGAGGTGAAAGTTCTATGTTTAAAAAAAAGAAAATTAAAAATATTTGTTTGATTTATAAAGACATATGGAACTTATTCTAAATATTAACTATTGCTCTGAACTTAGTCATAGGGAATAACCTCTAACATGGATATATTTTAAAATAAACTTGCCAATGGTGTTGAAATATTAACCCAAGCATCTTAGATGTCCCTACAGGGAAGGGTGAATATCAATTATGAAGCCATACTGTTTCCAAATAGTAGATTTTGGCTTAAAAATCTGAAAAAGAAAGCTATACCAACTAAAGAAATAACTGAGCATATGACATGTGAAAAATGAGTACCAATAAAGCTATAAAAAAGATATAGAAATATTATAATTATACTGATTATAACAGCATATCACATATCACGATAGCCACTATAAACATGCTTTCTTTATCAAACATAGAAATATTTGTGCTGCATCTGTGACTATGAGAACAATTTACTAAACATACATCATTACGTTTTAATGTGAAAACGGCCATTATTGCATGAAAATTAACTGATTTATATATAAAAAAGTAAAATTGCCATGGAAAACTACTGTTTTAGTGACGATCGCTACTACCTGCACCCTGATTGCTGGCCAGTTCACCTGAATGGCTAATTGTTACATTTACAAAGTTGAGGAGTGGAGTTTGTTAATGGTATTAAAGAATGCCATTTTCATATGAACACCACTGATTATTACAGTGGGCAAAATAAACAAAAAAAACCCCCCAAGAGTTCAACTTGCTTGACCAATATGTCTAACCAGTCTCTGATCATTTCTAATGCTGCTTTCAGATCTCTTCCCTTTGCAATAACCCGGGTTTTTCAACCTTAGTTATTGCCGGGGCTTTAGTGGGAATTTTTTTTTTTTTAAATGGGCGGGACTCGGGACGGTTGCAGTCCCTGCAACAATGGCCTCCTTTACGAAAAAGAGACAGCCGAAAGTTAATTTCCGTCTGTCTCTATTTCGAATAGGGGGCCTTTATAGAATTTTTTTAAGAATGGTTGCTTGTGCTGATCGGCAGAGGACCCGCACCTCACCTCTCCGCCACTGACAGCTCCGGAGAGGTGAGTAAACTCTCCAGGGACTTTTAGTGTTAAGAGGGGGGATGTTAGGGCCAGGCTGGGTTGAGGGGGTGGTCTTAGGGTTAGTGCCATAGAAGGGGAGGGTTAGGGTCAGGCTGTGGGGAGGGGGGTCTTAGGGTTAGGCTATACATAAGGGAGTATTAGGGACAAGCTGCAGAGAAGGGAGGGTTAAGGTTAGGGTAATGGAAGGGGAGGGTTAGGGTTAGAATTAGGGGTTAGGGTATGCTAGTTTTTGCACTTACCTTTCAGAGCACCGTGTTCGGTGCTACGGGATCGATTGCTATGCCTCATCGAGGCATAAGCAATCGATATCCCAGCCTGTTCTAATTAAGGCTGTTCGCGGAGACCCACACCTGACCCAGGAAATTCTGGGTCCCAGGTCTGCCCTGACATTGTGAAGGGAAGGGGCTGTGCACAACTCCCAGGGAGGGACTTGTTTAATGTTGCATAGCAAGAGTAAACAAATCCCTACAATTGGGTGTATTAGGTGAGACCCGGGTTGAAAAACCCAGGTCAGCACCTTTCACATTGCCACCTTATTGGGATGAACACGGGAAAAACACTTTTTTTCCTGTGTCTGAGTCCAAGGTCATTAGATCCGGGATCAGGACCCTGGTACCTTTCCATCACTACCAAAAACCTGGGAATTTCGTGATTATCTGAAAGGAGTGTAAGACAAGACAGGAACACACTGCACATGTCCAAACAGAAAGCCACTGTGTATGTGCCATCCAGTGGTTGCAGATCGCCAGGACTTCAGAAAACAGTGAATGTTTCTGAAGATGGCGTCTGTCTCGTAGCTCATCGTAGGACCTCTCTGGAATGTGCTAGCCTGGATCACTGGTAGCATAGGTAAAGCTACAAATAATCTTTTTAATGGAACCCAAAGTATCTTATAGTGAGGATGACACATAAAGCTCCATTTAGTAAAAAGATCACTTTATGTTAGCCAGGCTCAATTATCCTCGCGTGAAGAAGGTGACTAATCCATATCACTTTTGGACAATGATTTTAATAATACACTCATACAAGTTAACTGATAGTTAAATTGTAGTAATTCGATTTCCTTATCTCCATATGAAATATGTGCCTGTGAATTTGTGTGGACTCTAATTATTTAATCATTGCATTAGATTTAGGGATTGTTATTTTATGGCATAGAGAATAATGTCTCAGGACTTTAAAACCTTCAGGGTACGTGTACTGCGGAAGAGATTGCTTGTTGGTAGGGCAGGCTACGAGAATAACAACAGGAAGCCACACGCAGTACTGCTAAAGAGCAAGGCATCAGAGACAGTTGCCTTAGGCACCCACAGTTAAAAGGTTCCAATTATCACTCTCAACTTTTTTTTTTTTTTTTACAAATTCTATGTTATTTACAGATTGTTCCCACTTACAAAGTTAGATAGAGAAGGTCAGCATGTCTGGAGGCTATCTGTCCTTAAATAACCTTTAACATGCAGCCTATTTTTTATACTATATGATAGTTCTTTAAGGTGTACTAGGCCTGGCACAAGCTCATGGCAACCTAAGTGGAGTATGGCAATTGTGCTGCTTAATAGGATTGTGCCACACAACGAATGTAATATATTGCCAACATAAGATTGTTCTGGATGCTTCTCTCTTGTACAAGATGCATCACTGTATGGGGAATGCCACATTGGCCCAGATCCAGAACAACGCTTCTGTGCGAATTTACGGCTGGTGGACATGTAAAATCGCGATTTTGTATGTACTGTGCATGCACAGAACAGATGATACGCTACGGAATGTAACGTAACTTTGAGCGTATTGGCCATTCACGTCTTAGTTGCATAAATACGTACGTGTGGGCGAGCCAATTTTATGTGAGACAAAAGTACGTCTAAATTACGCAATGTAGGCAGGGTTTTCATTTACAGTGTACAGTATGGGCGTTGCCCATCCGTACGTGTGCGGACGATAGCAATTACTTGGCCAAAAGTTAAGGTAGGGTTTGAAAAGCGGAAATCAGTCAAAGTAAGTACATTCAAGGGGTGTGCCTAGGAGAGTGTATAGAAGGTACGCACGTGTAAATACGCTACGCTAGTAAACGGATTGCAAGCGGAGTTCTGGATCTACCCTATTGGCTTTAAAAACACTGGATGAGTAATATGTTATTCACTTGGGCACATTTATAAATGTGTTGCATTGTGGCAGAATGATTTATCCTGCCCCAATGAATCATATTTTAGCAGCCCCCCCAAAAACCATTTATCATTATTAGTTCCATGTGACACCATGCTAACAGGCTTAGTTTATCCAACAAAGCACAGATTGTGACCCAGCTATTCAAATTTACACCCCAATGGGATATGCCTATGTATGACTATATCATGGAAATCAAAATATAGCATACGGGCACAAACACAGCATGCGGGCGCTAATTATGAGAGTGCTTTGTGTATTCCAAAGCCACAAGTAACGGTACCTCTGGATGGCAAAGCAAGTATGGCACGTATCGCATGGGCACAAAGTGGAAATACGTTGCACAGGAGTTGGGTAGTAAGTATAGTGGAAAAAGGTGCAATTTTGGTGATGCAAAGTTAGATGTGTTTTTCTCTTGGCATACATTTTTGCTTGTTTACCTGATAGAAAAAGAACAGTTTCACCAGTCAGCATTTCTCCCTAATAACAGTGATATACGAAAGCAAAGCAAAGCCCCAAATAAATAGGATTTTACAGAATTCAAATGCCTCTTTGTAGCTCTACCAAAAAAAAAAAACAATGACCATTAATAAATAAGTTGTTTCATCCATTTACTGAAGAAATGTAGGGGAAAGATGGAAAGTCATTGCTCAATGAACGCTTAGGGTCAGAGTACAGGAACATAACAATGTATTAATAGAGGAGGTCATAAAAACAGGCAGAAAAACAAATGGTGTTTTTTCTTACATTCCATAGAAGCTTATGTAATTATATAATCCCTGTGTAGTCCCTGCACTAGACCCTATTTATTACACTGCCCAGATTTCTGAGTGCACAGGAGGACTGGCCTTCAGAAGACAGACAGTTATTTACATTTGTGTCCTTCTAGGGCTATTGTGATTTGCTATTTGCCATTGCTGCAGAACAAAATGGTCCAACACTCAACCTTTAATCTCATTCTGCTAAAAACTTCTGCTAAAAGAAAAAGAATTTCACAAATCTAAGTGCATTAGAGCAACTACTTTTCCTCTGGTCCATTTTTCAAAGGGACAATTACAAATTTTATTGATCTATCCATGTGTACAACAGATCAGGGGCTTTACCAGGTTTTAGTTTTAGTATGAAAATAGTTTTGTCTCTATTAAAGCTTGCAGCAAGTGTTGGTCTACATAAAAGGTACAGGGTCTGAATAGGAATAGATTAAGTTTTGTTTTCAAATTATTCAAAATTTAGCAGAGCAACCATCAAGGCCTGGGGATTTATTGTTATTGAGAGAAGTTATGGTGCTTTAAACAGGGTGTCGGTCCCAGTAGTGAACGGCCCTATTTTGAAAGGGCCATTTGCTCCCAGCCAGTTCGGAACTGGCTGGGATATCGATTGCCTATGCCTCGATTAGGCATAGCAAACGATCGCTAGTGCACCATTTTCGAAAAACAAAACTTAATCTATTCCTATTCAGACCCTTTACTTTTTATGTAGACCAACACTTGCTCCCAGCTTTAATAGAGCCAAAACTTTTTTGATACAAAAACCTGGATAGCTGTTTCCCCCAGCCCGCTCCCTATCCCAAATCCTAAATCTCCCTTCACCGCTGCCTAACCCTAAGTACGCCCTGCAGCCTAACCCTAAGTTTCCGGCGGCTAAAATAAATGGGTGAGTATGCGGAGTATGGGGAGCCCATAATTGGAATAAAGGTGTTCATGTAAATAAAAATGTAAGCAACGGAAATGATAATAATAATAATAATAATAATAATAATAATAATAATAATATTAATAATAATAATAACAACAAACATAAGAACAAAAATTAAACCGCAGATCATACTTCTAAGTCTAATCACAAGACTACAGCATCACCAAGTCAGAATGAAAAATGTATCAGATTTAGCAGCAGAGAGCTACCAGAAAGGGGTGGAGGAAGCGGAAAGAAGAAGTACAATGACTAAGTCTATGATCCTCAGACATCTCTCCCAAGACAGAAGCTCAGGGGGACACAGACAGGAAGCATCTAACTTCAACTATGACTTTGCACATGGAGCAGATCCTGACATGCATGGACTATTTTTTAGAGTTTACCAGAAAGCACAACCCCCCGCCTGAAAAACAGTCAACAAAGGGTGCATTAGAAGATATACCCAATCCGAAAGTCATGCAATACAAAAGGATTTCAATACCTTATGGAATGCCTGTGTGGCCTCCACGTGGATTCAACATAATGGGGTAGATCCAGAACTACGCTTCTCCGCGAATTTACGCGTGGCGGGGACGTAAAATCGCAGTTTAGAATGCACTGCGCATGCGCACCATAGAAAATACGCACACTCACGTAGCGTAATTGTGAACGTATGGGAAATTCACGTATGTGTCACGTAAATACTTACGTGTGGGCGTGCCAAATTTATGTTAGTCAACTATACTTGCGTTTTACGTTAAGTAGGAAGGGGGGAGTATTTAAAGTGTACAGTATGGGCGTGCTAAGCTGCGTACGTTCGCGTAGTCAGTACGTCCGTTCGCGGACGTATGCTGTTACGTTTGGAAAAGTTAAGGTAGGTTTTGGGTAGCGTATTTTGACAAAATACGTCCGTGCAAGGGGTGTGCCGAAGGGAGTGTAGCGAACTTACGTGTACGAAAATACGCTCCGCTAATATACGTACGCACACACGTAGTTCTGGATCTACCCCAATATGTTGAATGGTATAAAGATAATAACTTATGACCTCATTCAAGTAGAACAGTTGATTGTCTATCGGAATATAAACAAATGTGACCTGCATAACAATTCAGATAGCACAATAATGTACAGATATGTACAATCTCGTATGGAATACCTAAAAAAGAAAAACATGAAAAAAGAATATTAAGGTGTCCCCAGGCTTGGGTATAATCCATTTTCAAAACGTGAAAACAGTCTAAAAGTATCAGCCATCAGCTAAATATATTGGCGGGTCAGAATGATGTATGCGAGTCTCATACTAACATGTCTATTGAAAGCGTTTGTAAATATTAAGCCTTACAGAGGGCGGCAATATATCTATACAGTTTTCCCACATTGCAAACAGGTTATCAGAATATTTCTCCTTGTGCAAGGAGTCCTCAAAGCACTCCATGCAAAACACAAAATATAGTTCAGTGTGAAGCAGGGTTTAAAGTGGAAGGGTCCCTACTGATCCACATATGCAGGATGTATTTCACAGCTACAGATGACAATATCAGCAGCAGTCATCTGCACCTCCTGGAATACTAAATTTTAGGGTTTATAATACTCAGGATGGCCCAAAGATGACCAATTGTCATGTTATTGAGGAGGTGTTGAGAAATAAAAAGTTGGACCTTTCAACAAAAGCTGTATTAGACATTCCCAGATGCAATGATAAAAGGCTGATGTTTGATTGCATTTTGGGCAGTTGTCTGTATCTGACGGACCTGCCATGTGACTACATTTCTTTACTCTCCTGACGAGTGCCTCTGGACATGGTGACTTTATGGCTCTTTACCTCATTGACAAAAAGTGTTGTCATTGGTGTGGTGTATAGATAATTTATAAAATGGAAGAAAATGCACACAAAAAATCTGTAATATTTTCTAAAGATGCATCCAAGAGATTTCATCAAAAGCCTTCTCTGCATCTAAACTCAGCAGTATGTCGCCTTAGAATTGTGATTGGGCAGCAAAGAGGCCACTATAGATGTCTTCGCCCCTTCATGGAAAGGGGGTTGTGTGTAAAGCCAATTTGATGTGGCATTAGAAAGCAGGAAAGCAATCAATTCTCCAGTATCTTGACCAATAGCTTACAATCCTGGTTCAATAAAGTAGTTGGTCTATACAAGGAAATCTGATCAGTGTTAGGGAACCACTCACAAGGGTGCAGAGTCTTGCTGGGGCCTGGTATTCACTAGAGCCTCTGATGGTGAGGTTAGGCTTGGCTGCTGGACACTCAGCAGGTCGCGGCCCCCGATGGCGGGTCTAATGCGTGCGTGTAAAAGGACGAGGCACACACTCACAGAACACAAAGGGAGTCAGGGAGCTGGAACACAAGAGCAGGAAGGGAAAACACTGGAGAAGAAGGGATAAACAAAGAGAGGGCACTCAGGACTCAAACTGACTAGAACTGACAGAGCACAGATCTGAGACAGCAAGCTAGGCAGGATAGCAGACGCTATAAACAGCAATGTATGTCTCGAACTGCAGGATATTTAACAGGCACCTGTATTAATCAGCTGACTAGAAAGCAATGTAGCAAAACATTAACCCTTACACATCTTTCTGGCCAGAATGATGGCATGTAACAGCATTTATTATTATTATTATTATTATTGTTATCGTTTATTTCTAAGGTGCCACAAGGTGTCCCCAGTGCCATACAGACCTACAGGGCAGGAATGGACAGCATAGTACATTACAAAGTACATAGTACATAATACTGCATAGTACATTATCAAATACAGTATAAATATAAAAATGTCACAAAAAATACAATAACGTGAAGCAAGCACAGACAGTAAGGCAGAATATGAGGTATCAAGCTTGACAGGTCAGGCTTACATAGATCAGAGAGGAGGGGATAGAGCGCAGTGAGAGGTAGCGATGGGGGTAGCAGAGGGGGACAAGAAGGCACAGAGTGAGGGGAAGTGGAGTTGGAAAGCAAACCACTAGGATGGAGGTCCCTGCTCACATAAGCAAAAACACTAAGTGGGAGGGATGAAATTACAGAAGACATAAGGAGGGAAAAGGAAATGGACTGCTGGTGTGAGTGGAGGAGATGGGGAAGGAAGGAGAAGAAGGGAAAGATGTAGGATGCAGTGAGGATGTTAAGTGGAGGAGGGGTAGGCTAGCCTGAACATGTAGGTGCGTTTTGAGAGAGCGCTTGAAGACCTGCAATGTGGGGAAAAGCCTGATTAAGGAAAGGAGATCATTCCAGTGCAGAGCTACAGCATGGGAGAAGTCCTGGACACGTGCGTGAGATGTGGTGATCAGCTGCCAGTACCCCACACCTCTTAACCCTGGCAAGGGATTGAATATCCCTTACCCCAAGGTTTGCATGGAAACTTCTTATGAACTCCATTTTCAATTTGCTGGTATGGAGGTTCCTAGAGTGTGGGTTCCCGTTATGAACAGCCCTATTTCGATAGGGTCGTTTACTCCCAGCCAGCCGAAAAGCAACTTTGTCCCTATCTGGGACTCAGGACCTCTCCTCTTCCAATGTACCAAATAATGAACCTGCCTCTGAACCATTTTACTGTTCAAGATGGATTCAATATCGTATTCTTCTTGGCCATCAATGACTATTGGTGGAGGCCTATCAGAGCGAGTGGTACTAAACCGCATAGGGCAATGGAAAGGCTTAAGGAGGGCTACATGGAGAGTATAAAGGATTACAGGGAAGTTAAAGTTTGAAAGCAACAGGATTAACCTGTCGAATAACGGGGTACGGACCCAATTTTCTCAAGGGATATTTGATCTTAATATTTGATCCCCCTGATGGGATTTCTGCATTTGTCCACTCTGTTCTTCATACGTAGAAACACTAGCACTTGATTAACCCTCCTCCAGGTATTTTGGAGTGTACTGCTAGCTCTACGTGCTTCATCCTCTGTGGCTGGAACCAGGCGAGAATTGGATCTGGGATGGAACCTTGGACACAAAAGAAGTGAGAATCTCCAGTGCAAGAGTGGTGAGAATTATTATATGCAAACTCCTGGGGAGGGGACCTTGAGAATGAGTGCTGGGAGATTTATTTTGGGCACAGACCTTGCAGTCCTGTATAAACTCTTCCACATCCTTGGTTAAAGAGGGCCACCAGACAGAGCGGTAGAGAAGTTCAGTGGTCTTCTTCACCTGCATGTGATCCGCAGACTTGCATACATGAAATTCCCAAAGTACTGGTTCTCTTAGATATTCAGGAATAAAGAGTAATTTTTTGGTTATATCTTGAGGTGCTGCTTCCTGAGCATTCTTACTTTGAGAGTACAGTTCCTGGGTATGATTTGGCAGTATGATGGCTTAAGGATACATGGTAAAACTCTGCACTGGTTGAAAGAATCGTGATAAAGCATCCACCTGCTGGTTCTGAGAACCGGGTCTGTATGTGATTTTGAAGTTAAATCTGGTGAAGAACAAAGCCCATCTTGCTTGCCTAGGATTCAGGCGTTTGGCTGCCTGAATATATGATAAATTTTTGTGTCCGTAAACACCGTGATAGGATGTACAGATCCTTCTAACCAGTGTTGCCATTCCTCAAAGACAAGTTTGATAGCCAGAAATTTCTGGTTCCCAATATATTGCATTTGGCCAGAGAGAATTTAATGGAAATAAATGTGCATGCACGGAGTCTGGAATCAGACGACTCTCTCTGAAATAATATAGCTCCTGACCCAACATCGAACGCATCAACCTGGATTGGGGTCAAAGTACAGGAGCTGAGATAAAAGCCTTTTCTGAAAAGCTTTTATCCCCTTCTAGGTGAGATCAGAACTGGGAGAGATGAGGGTAGAGAATCCTTTGATGAACCTCTGATAATTAGAGAAACCCATGAACCTCTGAAGTACCCTTAGTTTGGTCAGAACTTGGCGAACATGATTGCAGTGTTGTTCCAGGGATTAAGCATATAAGAATATAATCAAGGTACACAATCACGAATCTACCAAAGTAACTCCTGAAAAACATCATTAATAAGGTCTTGAGAAACTGCTGGGGCATTACATAATCCAAATGGCATGACAGGGTACTCATAATGCCCCATATGTGTGAAAAGGTCTGTAATCAGAGGTAAAGGGGTATGAATTTCTAACTGTAATTTTACTTAATCCCTGGTAGTTGATGCAAGGTCTCAGGGACCCATCTTGGCATCTTGGCACAAAGAAGAACCAATAACCTACTAAGGATTTAGAAGATCTGATAAACCACTTTTTGAGATTCTCTTCAATGTACTTCTCCACTGCTTGAACCTTTGGTTTGGAGAGCGAGAAGTCTTCCCTTAGGGAGTTTTGTGTGAGGAATAAGCGCAATGGAGCAGTTGTATGATCTGTGTGGTGGAAGGTGATCAGCATCTGCTTGCAGAAAACATCCTGGAAATCTGAAGAAAGTTTGGGGAGTTATCCAGCTACCGATGATCAGGAACCAGATGGGTATAGTGAGGCACCTTTCTTGACAGGAAATCCCCACTGAACAATTTCTCCCAGTGACCAGTCAACAAAGGGATTATGGGACTTCAACCACAGGTGTCCCAGTATGATTTTGGCTGCTGGACAGGGTATGAGGAGGAATTCCAGAAATTCGGAATGGCCGAGACCAATAGAAATGCGTTTTTTTACCATCTTTTTAAAGATTCTGCCTCCTACTAGGTGTTTCCAATCCAGATCACAGGCAGTAATAAGGGTCTCCAAGGCCTTGGTAGGAATCTGCAGCAGCTTGGCATAATTTTCATCAAAGAAGATGCAGCTCCATTGTTCACAAAGATGGTAGTATAAAAAGATTGATCTTGGTGAAAAATAATGACTGGAACAACAAGAGAGTTGCACAAAGACATTAGATGCAACCCCACTTGGACCTCCTTCTCATCCAATGGGGTTAGCAATTTTGCCACCTTATCTGCTTATCTAGGACACTTGCAGGTCATATGTGCTCTACCATCGCAATAGAGGCATAAACCCATTTTCCGCCGGTGGTGTTCCTCCTGGTTTGTGAGAAGACATGATCCAAACTGCATCAGCTCCCCTTGGAAACCTGAGACAGCAAAAGAACAACAAAAGAAGTCGCGGTTCCCGGCGGTGGCTCCTATGCGTGCATGTAAAAGGACGGGACCCAGTAAGAAGACAAACACCGTGATGGACAGTGAATAACTAGGACACACACTAGGCAGGGGAGTCAGGGAGCTGGAACACAGTAGTAAACACAAGGGGCCAGATCCAGAACAACGTCTGCATGTGTTTTTTCGTCCGTTCATTCGCGTAAGTGGTGATTTTGAGCGATCTGCGCATGCGTAGTTGGCGTATTTATGCTTGAAAATACGTCCGTGCGATCCGCAAGTACGTATTTCACTCTACGTGCAATCCTGAATTACGTAAATGTGATTTTACGCCTACGTAAAGGAGGGGGCATGACAATGGTAATTTATGGGAGTTTCAAAATATGCTAATGAGGAAAGAGGGCGTGGGAACGTATTTACAATCGATCTACATGTCCGGTTCAACAAACGTAAGTGAATTTACGCGAACAAAAGTTAAGGTAGGGTTTCATTCGCGTAAGAACAAAAGTTGTTGCATTTCCGTATCACCGCGTAAGTTCGTTTATCAGAGTAAATACTTATTATGGAGCCATGCACCTGTAGTTACACATGTGAAAGACTGATTAATTACCTAATTGTGCAATCTATATAAATCACAACCCTGCTAGTGTTTCCTTATGCTGTTCCTTGTGAATGTGTGCTTTGTTATGCTAACCTGAATTTTTTGGAGATTAGATTGGATTATTGCCATCGTTTATATTTAAACATGTCTTCTGTTGGCCCTCTAGCTAATGTAAGTGTATGTTGAATGTTGGTATGTTAATTTAAACACTGTTATGTTTCAATCTTTGTTTCATGTGTTTTGCTTACACTTGATATTATTTTATTTTTATTTTATACGTTAGATTTATTCCAAAAATTATTATTTTTTTTTTTGTAAAAAAATTGTTTAGTCTTTAAATTTTTAAATAATAAGCTCCTATATGTGTTTCACAACTGACCCAAAGCAAGTTCATTACCATGGAATAAAATTATCTATATTTTTAATACATACAACTTAATTTTATCCTTTTAATAGGTGATTATGTTTTAAATATATAATAATGTTCTCTATAGAACAACATAATCTTCTCTGGATGAATGCCATTTCTTTCAATGTATGTTATACATTTCATCCTCCAGCATGTTATATGTATGTAAAAAACGAATTAATATTTATTTAGCTTCTTATGGGCCTTTCTACTAATGTTTCAGACGTCTTGCATCATCATTGCGGCTGCTGCTGTTGAGGAAGAGGACCGGCTCTATAGCAAGGTCCTTCGTCCACCTCCGAGTCATCGCCTGAGGACCAGGGAGCGCATCTTTAGACCACGTATCAGTCTGTTTCATGTGTCTGACGAGGAGGTTCGGCGGCGCTATCGCCTTCCTCCACATGTCATATTGGAAACCTTGGAGATTGTAAGCTCTGATCTTGAGGCCAATATAATGGCACGTACATCAATTTCACCGTTAACTAAATTCCTGGCGGTGTTACAAATTTGCGCCTCTGGATCATTCCAGAGGGTGATGGGATGCGCAACAGGAATGTCCCAATCTTCCTTTAGTCGTGTGCTAGAGGAAGTTTTGAGGACATTCCTGTTGCTTGTTACACAATTTATAAATATGCCATTGAGTGAGGAAGCTCTTGTGCCTATTAAGCAGCAATTTCGGGGGATTGCTGGTTTCTCGCACGTTATAGGAGCCGTTGATGGTACGCACATCGCTCTGGTGCCAAGAGGTGGAAAACCTATGATTTTCCTAAATCGAAAGGGTTTCCACTCTCTGAATATCCAGGTGGTGTGTGACGCCAACCTCCTCATTCGTAATGTTGTAGCCAAATTTCCTGGGTGTTGTCATGACACCCATGTTATGCGGCTATCAACAATATGGCATAAATTAAATAGAAGACATTCTGAAAGTGGTAATGATGCGTGGTTTTTAGGTAATTAAATGTACTTAACGTAAAAATTGCACATTACACCTTCCTTATAACATGATTACTAAATACATTATTTATTCCATAGGTGACAGTGCCTATCCTCAGAGGCCCTTTATGTTAACGCCAGTGTTGAACGCCAGTACAGATCAACAGATTTCATACAATGCAGCACATACGGCCACCAGACACGTCATAGAGCGCACTTTTGGACTCTTAAAATCTCGCTTCCGGTACCTGGACCGGTCTGGTGGAGCCCTCATGTATGCGCCTGTAAAGGTATGTGATATTGTTGTTCTGTGCTGTATATTGCATAACATCGCAATACAACACGGATTAACATTTGAGATTGAGGCTGACGTGGAGGAGGTAAATGTTATGGAGGAATACCATCATGGCGCAACTCATAGCAGCAGTACATTTCGCAATCGTGATTGAGACATATTTTTAAGTAAGTATTGCTATGTTTATAATATAATAACTAGAAAAAAATAAAAAATATATAAAAAAAATACACTTATGTCATTCACCTCTAATGTGAAACTTGATAATAATTTCTATCTTCTTTTTAATAAAAGCATTAATTCATTTTTTTAAAGTAGATAAAACAAACTGGTATGTTTTATGAATGCTTTTATTTAAATGCTAATACAGAAAATTAATACATCATGTTTAGCATTTTGTTATTTTGGAAATATTGCATTTTTAACAATATACCGTATTTTTTTGGACCATAAGACGCACTTTTTCCCCCAAAAAAAGTGGGGGGGGAAGTGTGTGCGTCTTATGGTCCGAATACTCACCTTGGGGTATGAGCAGGTCCGTCGGGACCGGGTGCATCCAGGCACTCATCCCCCCCGCTCCCTGGCTGTCAGCAGCGTAGTGAATGCTGCTGTGACAGCAATGTAAGGTGCTCTCATCACTCTGATGCCTTACACCGCTTCACACCGGTGTTTGTTACCGTTATTTCTGCTCTGCCTGTCACACAGCACTGTCACACAGGGCAGGCAGAGCAGAAACAATGGTAATGGACACCGCTTCATAGCGGCGTTCATTACTGTTCTCTCTGCTCTGCCTGTACTGTGTGACAGGCAGAGCAGTGCAGCAGCTCCTCCCCCTGACGCTGGAGTGACCTGAGGTCACATCAGCGCCAGGGAAGACCGCGGAGGAGAAGCAGCAGGCGGCAGAACGGGACACTACAGGTAAGTGGTAGTATTTAGTATAGCTGCTGAGGGCTGATGGGTGATGCTGGGTGCAGGACATGATGGGTGATGCTGGGTGCAGGACATGATGGGTGATGCTGGGTGCAGGACAT
>WWET01000071.1:305788-358074 GCA_011038615.1 Limnodynastes dumerilii | reverse complement strand
CTTTTAAGTGCGCAGTAATTCTGGACTGAAGCTACAGGGAAGATGGTGTAAGATATGTCCTATTGAGCGCTTCATTATACCATAGGATTGTGGACTCTTGATTACCGAAAAGACATATTTGGAACCGAAATGGAACCAGTCCAACATAGTCCCCTTTGCCATTACCAATAATAATAATAATAATTATAATAATAATAATAATTTGCAATTACCAATAATAATATACTCCTCTTTGGCTAGAAATACTCCTTAAAAACGCTATGATGAATATTTTTACTCCGGCAAAAATATATGAAGTATGACTGCGAAGTCTAGACTTACAAACCACCAAATTGTACTGGGTCCAGTTCTCCATTCCCAGATCACCTTTGCATCATAATCTCCCCCATACGGACTTATTCCAGCTCACCTCATAATTTACATGTGTATTGTACATAATGGCTTTTGCTTCTTGTTTTATGCTGCCCCACCAGCGGATTCGGATCCAGAATTCTATCCTGCACAGTATGATCTTAGTGACAGCGAAACACCCCACTAAGTATCTTTTCTGTTGTTGCTATAATCTCTTAATTACAAAACTAAATTTTTCAGAAAATTGAACCATTACATCTTCATCCACTTGTCTATTCATTTTTTTTCTTGACTCCAAATGAATCTTTTTAAATACTTGCTAATAATCAATTTTGAGCAATATTTAGTCATTAGTCAATCAGTAAGCCTTATCACTTTATCACTAGTCATTCCTTACCCTGTGTATTTTAGGTCAAAATGGCAGAGGAAGCATGTCCAGATAAGCCTAATTACTAGGCAGATAACGGTTTCATTTATTTTCTTTTTAAATAATGTATATATTGTGGGTTATAAAGATATAAATTGAAAAAACTGTAATTTGAATAATTTTCAATTTTATTTTTTAAACTTTTTTGCGTCTTCTATTTTCAGTGGTTCTACACGTTGCTTTCACTTTCTCTTAAGCAGGCTATATACACAGATTGTTTTTCCAGTTAACTGGTGATCTGACAGATTCAAATAAACAATCTTACACTAACTGCACACACAGACAGATTTATCTTGGGAGATATAAAGGATTTTATATGGCTGGGTTCAGTTTTTGCATTTTTTTGAATTTTTTTTAAAGTAATCTCACAAATCACACGTTAAAAGATCAAAACTACAGATCATCTTTTATGTCCACACAATGAAGGGTAATTTTCCAGAATGTTCTGTTGATTTGACAGATTGTCTTTCAGTGTGCAGCCAGTTTATGCCACTTTCTTCAACTTCTGCATGTTTACTAATGAGCAGTCCTCCATCCATGCACTTGTTATATAAGGCTCCATGAAGATTTCTCTCAACAGTTAATTTAGTTTTTTATTTATATACAATATTGCTATACAGCAATTGGGCAGTTTTAAACATTAGACTAAACAACACCAACTAACAGAAATGGAAGCCATTTCTATGACCAAAAACAAGTATTTTGGTGATATCGGTTTTCTATTGCCTTAATGAACCAGAAAAGGGCTACCTCAGAGGTTGTGCTATATGTGTATATTTCTTTTCAAACAGTGAACTTTAATGTAACATTAGACATACTCGTTTCCCACAGACACAAAGCTGCAGTGGTCTTCCCTTGCACACACACTGAGAGCTAGATACTATGAGGCTCCAGCTTCAGAGCTCCGAGCATAGCAGCTGTGGATGTCTGGATCTGATCCATAAACACTAAAGTTGTTTGCCAAAAAATACATATATTTCCCAGAAAAACATTAATCCATTTTTTTCAGCATCTTTAAAAGAACTGAAAAGAATTAGGACCACATTTGCCCAAAGCCGTGCCATATAGTCCCCAAATAGCATCTTCTACAACTGTAATGGCTCTCTTCTGTCTATCCACTTAACGTTAGCAGATTATCTTTTATGGTGACAGCAGATGTATTTTTTGGATGGTGGCTGGTTCCTCAGGGTACCCTGTAACCAGTTGCATGTACATGCTTTTGTGAACCGTTGCTGTAAGTGCGAAACACAATCACCTGATCACCTGATTTATTGGTAGTGTGCCCTGCGTCTTTCACATAGTATAGAGGGAAGTCTAATAATTTGTTCGCTAATGTACTTAACTGAATGCAAGCAAACAAATACTTAGCAAACTGTTTGGAGACATTTATAAATATATATATATATATATATTGATTGCATACTTGCTCAATTTTAAGTTAAATCTTTCCCATTCCCCCTGCTGAAACAATATGCCCATTCACAAAGGCGGGCCTGTAGCAGGAATAATGGGAATCGATCATCTAAGGCAGGTAAGAATCCTGACGTTGTTTGACTGCATCTTTTGGAAAGTTTAAAAAATGCTATCAAATGAGTACTCTGCAATAATCAATGCAGAGTACACACCTCCATATACTCATTTATGGTGTGATTGGAACTATAATTGTGTGGAAAAGCCCCCGTGTGGGTACAGCTTAACAATCAAGAGTCCTTTACAGTTAGTCACGGCCTGTTTTTTCAAAGTTCGGAAAACGTTCCTTAAGAACTTTACTTATTAAACTTCATGCCTAAAAATAAAGACTTAGAATAGCTTGGAGTATTTGATATTTGTGTATTTTATATAGAATACAACCTGAAGACGTGAGGTCTCAAATATATAGCCACCTAGTCGAAGCAGAGGCGTTTATGTTTTAAGCTATGAATACCGTTTTTTTTTTTTAAATATGTATATTAATATAAAATGCTTTCCTTGAGCTTTAGGATTTAAAAAAAAATAAAAAATGAAATTAAGGCATGTCTGAAAAAAAAAAAAAAAATATATATATATAATCTTTACAAGTGGCCCAAGATGCAGGTGTGTGTGTGATGAAATGGCCAATAAATCAATATTTCCAGTTAACTTGTTTAAAGGCAGAAGGCTTCAGTTATATGTATGAAAACAAGAGTGAATGGTTGAACAAACAAATGCAAAATATTGATTTGAAATGTAAGGACCCTTTAAGACATTACTACAATAAACTCCCAAAACTCACTAAAACAGACTGCATGAGTATGGTTCTCAGGTACAATGGTCTTTATTTCCAAAAACCATCATACTACAGCCTTATGCAGATTGCTGGCAAGCTGAATTTTAGAAAGCAGTGGTGATGTTACTCCTGGAGTCACAAAGACTCCTCTGCTAAAAGGTATGTAATGTTACCTTATCCTGCTTGTAACACATTCCTAACCTTCCCCTTCTTCAGCCCTAACCCTAATGTTCTATGCCCTGAAGCCTAAACCTAACGTACCTGCTGCAACCTCTCACTATTGAGAATGGGGAAATAGGTTTTCATTTCCAATAGCAAATCTCTATTTTCAGTAATTCAGCTGGCAGCTGTACGATGTTTAAAATTCAGCCTCTCTGACCAGCATTACACGATATTCATCCAAGGTCTGTAATCATTTGTACTTGTATATGTAAGTCCACAGTCCAGAATATGATCAATGGACACTGACTTTTTCCATTGACTACGTTATACAAACACACATCAATAAGTGACATTTATTTGTGTTTGATTACTATTGGCTGTTAATAGTAAGGGAAGGTTTTAAAGAGAATAAACTTGCCAAGTCTTTTAATCCCAGGACACGGCCATAAAGAATGATAGAAAGCAGACTTCTGTTTAGATTGGTCTCTGTCACTTATTAATTTAAAGCTGGTGCCTCGTTTCTTCTCAGGACCACATATAATTAGGTGTATCTTGAAGTTACCTTTTCATATGCTCAACCTATCGTTTTTAGTTATTTTTGTCCCTTTTCAAACACAAAGCTGAAACACAAGCATACATTTTACAGGACATTACCTCAGCTTTATCACATGTGCGTCATGAACCTATATAGTACTAACAAATTTTTATCTCTACCAATCCTCTTTTTTTTTTTTTTACACAATAAATGAAGATAGCTGCAAATTGACACTATTTATAGTTTATTAGGATTTATATTCACGCTTCAATTATATAAAAAAAACAATTACAGGAAATGTGTTACACCTAAGGCTTGCGCTATTCTGTTTTGACAGAATATGCAACGTCCATCAGGAATCAAGGAATAAAATTTATTGCATATTTACATCTCATGTTTTGTAGCAAGTGTATACAGTACAAAAATGTAATGCTTAAGGAGAATATTCCTCCACTAATCCTAATTGTTTATATATGCCAGGGTTACTTACAAAATGCAGTTCATACACATTTCCCATCTGCCATTTTCTGATGAAGGTCTTTTCAGGTATTTATTGTGTTGCAAACCGGCAAACATGAAAATTCATTTTGTACTTAAAGTTGTAACTGGCAATTGTCAAACAATTGAAACTGTACCCCACAAAGCAAACTTCTATCATACTTCATGTTATATATACACACAATAAAAGACATGAATCTCTTTAAATCTACCAGTATGGTAGAAACAATTTACATTTGTTATAGCAAGAGAATTATCTTAGACTTCCCACACATTGCTAGTGTGTGAGACCTGCAGTCTAACAGACAGACCCCTCTATTACTCTAAAGGGAAAAACATTTTGTAATTAGAACCAAAGGAAAATTTATGTTAAAAAGAAACACCTGTTATTAGAAGTAACAGTCTCCTCTATAATTCATTAGTGCTTTAGAAGAGAGGCTCATCAGCGGTTAAGTGGTCATTCAGTACATCAAGTTTTACTCTAGTGAAGCCTCTCATGTGATGGAAAGAAAATATATCCCATCAACCTCGTTCATCAACTTGTACACACTTATTACAAACAACAATGAAGAGGTCAATGGAGGAAGGCATTACATGATAATTTTCTGAAAAATCAGTTTTTAATGGATGAAGGTGTTAAGTCTTAGGTATCATGGTAACAATGGGCCAGATCCAGAACTCTGCCACTGTGGGCGGAGTTTCCTAGGTGGGATCACTGTGGGGTCCTAACTTCTGTGTGAGGGGAGACCTCTCCTCTCACACTTAAAGGACTTCTAAAAGCAGAATCCCATCTTAACATTTCTGTACCATCCTGGGGCACAATGGGAACGGTGTGGAAATTTTATGTAAGGGTTTCCCCTTCCCGCCATGTGCACCTGCTGTACAGCAACCGCCTCAGACAGAAAGGCATCCAGCATGGAAGCCTGGATCCTGCCTGAAGTCAGCATGTGCTGTAGTGGAATGCAGAGTGCAGAAAATATCCACATTTCTTCTTCTGGATCCTGTCAAATGTTATTACAAGTGTTGGTAGTCTACTTATCGATTATTATGAGGATAAAGTGGTGTGTGAACCGTTCTGTGTTTTAGTACATAGATGTACTTATGTTCTGTACATAATAGCTTTACAGCGTAATATACCCCAATATTTCTTTTCCTACCGTACAGAATATTTTCAAACCAACAGTAAAACATCTATACTTTAAAAGGAAGTTCTTGTTAGGTCCACCTGTGTCACTACACATGATCTATGTAGCATACAACACACCTGTGAATCAGATTCATTTACAGATATGCCAACTATCTCATCTCTGGTATGCAATTCTTAGTCATTCAACACAAACATGTAAAACTAATGCAGAATTTTATTTTCCGATAATACACTTCATTTATAATAAAAAATAAAACACCAAGAAAATAAAAATTATATATACATATATTTTATATATATATAATTTTTTTTCCTTTCTCCTTTTCAGGTAGCAAGAAATAAAAAACAACAAAAAAGGAACTTTTGTCCTGCCATTTAAACAGGTGGAAGGTTATCGGAGGGAGAGAGAGAGAGAGAGGACTTGTTGCACAAACTATACAGGAGCGTCCAATGATGGTAAGATGACAATCCAGAAAGAATAAAAAATAAAAAGGAAGAGAGGAATGAAGGACACCGATCTAAAGTCCAAAGTTTGGGGAGTTTGAAAACAGGGAGAGGCATCATTATTCCTTTAGAAGGAAACCTGCCAACTCCATGCCTGAGAATTAACTTGGACAATTCATTTTTTAAAGGATCTGATGAGCTTCTCTAATCATTGGCAGAGTTATGAACCTTTATCTCCACCTGTGTGGGGCAGACACATAGCAGCTGAGTCAGGAAAAGGGCAACAGACTAGGTCAACGGCGTCCTCCCCTATCTCTCACTGGTGTACTTCTGCTGCGACTTCTGCTGTGTCTTTTGGGATCCCTACGCTCCCTCTCCCGTGGGTGTTCCCTGCTGTGCTCTCTCCTTTTTTCTCTTTCGGTTTCCCGTGTTCTCTCTCGGTTTCTTTCGATCTCCTTTTCCCGCTCCTTAGCGCGCTCTTTTCTTCCTTCCTCCTCTTGCTCTTCTAGCTCCTTACGCCGCTTTTCTCGTTCTTTTGCTCTCTCCTCTCTGTCTGCGACCTTTTTTAAAATCTGCAGGAGAAGCAGTTAATCAATTTACCACAGCAAACAAATAGTGCTCACATCCAAGCTGAACCATAGAGTAGCTTTTCATACCTGGTCATCTGTGAGGGGCAGCCAGTATATACAAGGGGCAGCTTTGGTTTTATGAAATAAGTCATCCAAGAGTTTAGCTGGGGGTTCCTCTTGTACTTTCTCTGTAATTTGAACATTTTATAACATTAAGGTAAAGAAAAGTAAGAGACATACACACAATACAATTTCTAAAGTGATAAAAGAATTAAGCACACAGAAAACACAGAAACATAGAAAGTGACAGCAGATAAGAGCCACATGGCCCATCTAGTCTGCCCATTTGTTTATTCAAAACTATACTGACCCTAGACCCTATTTACCCTCAATTTAGTTTACAATCACGTTTTAAAAAGCATCAGGAACCCTTATGTGCATTGCAAAACAAATTGCTCCACAAAATCATGATTGTACCAATAGACATTACATCATTGTGCACCTGCCATTAAGGCCTCTGCTCCACTTCCTTTGCAAGGGAAGTAGTTGGGGTGTGGTAACAGGGCCTCCTCACTCTCAGTGCAGGAGGACATAGACACATAGAAAGTGACGGCAGATAAGGGCCACATGGCCCATCCAGGTCACAACCCTTGATATATGTGAAAGCTGCTATCATGTCCCCCCTCTCCCTTCTCTGCTCCAAGCTATACATGTTTAGTTCCTCTAGCCTTTCTTGGTATGATTTGTGACACAGGCCATGGACCATTTTAGTTGCTCTTCTTGCACAGTCTCTAATGTATTTATAAACACAGTATTCTAGGTGAGTTTGTACCAATGATTTATAAAGGGGCATCACTACTTCCCTCTTTCTGCTACTAATTCCTTTCCCTATGCAACCAAGCATTTGACTTGCCCTTCTCATTGCTTTGTTACATTGCTTGGCTACCTTTAAGTCACTGGAAATTATGACTCCTAGATCCCTTTCCTCCTCAAAAAAAGGTTTAGGAAATCAAGAAAAACAGAAAACAGTCAGGACATAACAAACACTCCACAAAGCAGGGAGATGATAAACAGTACAAAGAAAGCCACCAGATACCTTTCTTTTCATTTTTCTTCTCTTTGGATTTTGCATGTTCTTTACGACGTCTGTCTCTGGAGCGTGATCTGGGACCCTCACGTATTTTATCTCTATCCCATTCTCGTTCCGATCTGGTGCGTTCCCTCCTTTCCATCTCACGTTCCCGCTCTGCCCATTGTTCTCGCACGCCCCGTTCGTGTTCCCTGTGCTCACTGCGCAAAGGAGCAATGTGCTGGTGAGAATGTGAGTGAGGGGGCTCTTCTGGTTTAGGTTCTGGTGGACGCTCAGCAAGGAGACCTCTGTGGAAGTCCAGCTTAAAACAGAAATATATAAGTGTGTGATAAATATACCTAGACACGCAGCAAGCTCAGAAAGCCAAAAGCAGCATTAAGAGGAAAAGCCCCAATTAGAAAAGACGCTTAAAAAAAGCAAGACTCAAGAAAAGCAGTAGAAGTGTCTGGATATAGAGTTTACCTCATCCTGCTCTGCAAAGTCTGCAGAGAGGAATTTTGGGTTGGATTGTGGCCATTTCACTCCATGCAGCGAGTTCCTGGTAGATACAGCTTCTTCTAATGTAGAATACTATGGGTAACAAAAGATCAATGTCAACTAAAGACAATGAACATGCCAAGTCAAAAACATGTATTAGATAATAAGCTGAACAAAAAGAAATGCAGCACAGAGACCTGTGGCCCTCCAGGTATAGTTATCAGCTACTAGGGCTGCCTGCTTTAATGTTAGACAATGGGCCTGATCCAGACCTAAGCGTTTGTTACGTTTTATTATGTGGCGTATTTACCCTAGCGCAGTTTCTATGCCCTCCCCTAGACACTCCCCTCGCTTGTACAAACTTTGGCCGTTTCACACTCCCCAAACCCTACCTTAACTTTGCAGAGCGTAAATACCGACGCACGTAATGGATTCCCGTAAGTAACGGCCAAACAGGGCCCATACTGTACCATTTAAATGCCTTCCTCTGCCTACTAAGCGTAACTATGGGTGTCGTACGGAAGCCCCCGTCTCTTCGTTTGTAATTACGCTGATGGTACATACGTTCACAGTTACGTGGCGCATGCGCAGTAAATACAACAAATAGCCGATTTTGTACTTAGGATCTACCCCAATGTTCCTAAAGTTTATAAGAATTAGAATGATGAAGGTTCCAGTTAAGAGTAATAGTATTAAAGCAAACCTCAGGGAGTTGGTCTTAGCCCAACTACAGCATTTTAAAAGAGCTCAACATCGAGTAAGGATAGAATTTTAACATTTGTCTTTTGCAAGATGAATTTAGTTCATAAATTGGAACCTGAAAACCTATTTCAACGAGGAAGATCTATGATGCTGCACTGTCTCTATGAGAAAGAGAAATCCCCTTGGAGGGAATAACTACAGTGGCAAGCAAGATACTGCATTGAACTTTCCACACCCATTTCAACATGGATTCAGTTGTCCCATTTAATAGCATCCACTTTAAACTTACTATATTTATTTTATTTTACTCCTATTAGACCTCGGTTGTTATTTATATTTGGGTTACAAGGATTACATTTCTACTACCAACACCCACAGGAGTACACTTAGCGTTCATCATTATTCCTTTTTTAGTTCTTCTTTCCATGCAAAAGATTGTGACCTGCTCGGACATGGCAAAAAATCGTTTCTACAATTTGCAGACAAAGTTTCCAGAGGCCGTAACGGCAGCACTAAATTATACAGATAACTTGTACTGTAAAAGCATTCGGTCAGATCCATTTACAGATCCTTTAATGGAAAACTTGCAAAAGATATTTAACGTTAAGAGAAATGCACACAAGCTTTTCACTAAATTGTGTCAATAAAACGGTGTCTGAAAACAAGATCAGCAATTTCCCAAAATTTCAGTTGTTCAGGGAGGAGTAACTCTGGAAAAACCTATGCTATTTGTCAGTCACTGCCCACTCCCAAGCAGGAGACTTTATGGATCATATTCCAGATCTTCAGCTCTCTTAAATATGCCCCTTGACCATCAGTGGTAGTCATGATATTGCGCCATCACATGAGGCTTAGAAATGTGGGAAAGAGCAGCATCCCTTCTTCTCTAACTAAAAGCAAGATTCTCATTGTAGTTTTGAAGTACTGCTGTACCACGCGCTATGTACATCCAGATAGGAAATTTTGAACCTAGCCAAGTTTTTAAAAGTAAAAAGAGTTTTAAAAATAAAGCTAGCATGTCAATCTTACCGTAACATAACAATGGGATTTAATTTTGTCTATCCAAAAGTTTTCTTCAACTATAGTGCCAGTGCGTGAGAGCAACTCCTTCAGCTGCCCCAAGGTAAAAGGTCGGACCTGAATCAGGAAACATAAAAGGTTAACGGACTTATAAGCGCAACAAAACAAAAATAAATCTATATTAAGCAGTGTATGTAATAAAAGAAGTCTAACCCCCATACCATTTAATTGTAAAAGCAAACATACATTCTATTTTACTGGAAATTGGCATTATCCCCTCAATTAGCATGGGGCCCTGTGTTGTTGAATTGCAATATACAAAGTATTTCCCACTAACAATTGTGCATTACACTAACAAATGATGATTTATTTAGAGCTCCCTTCATGTTTCATACATTTTTAAGATGGGGGGTGGGGGGACACTCAACGCCGACATCTTAATATTAAAAAATATAGTTTACCAAAAATAATAGTATACAGCAACATAGAAGTAAGTGGCATTCTCTGTATATAATCAGCAGTCTGTCACACTCCAGAGGAACACTCACCAAGTTGCAGATGTGTACTATACAGCTGGGCTTTCTACGAGGGGGTGATGGTTGCTGAGATGCAGTGCGCACTGGGTCATCAATCGTAATGGAAACACCTGTCTTTTGCTGACTAACAGATCGCCTCAATAGAGTATCACCTAACGTGACTGCGGAAAGGGGGAAACGTTAAAATGCAAAGATCTTAAAATAGAACAAAACAATATTTACCGTCTCATCAAGACCGATGAACACAGCTATTCTGCTCATTTAGTTACTTACCTCTGACTTCTGCTGGTGCTGGGCTCTCTGATAAAGGTTTTTTAACTTCTTGTTCAGTTGGAGGTGGTGCCTCTGTCTCCACAGGAACAGGATCATTGGCAATAGGAGCTTCCTCAGACTGCTTGTCGTCGTCCTCTTCTTCCTCTTCCTCCTCCTCTTGCCCATTTTCTTGAACCTCAGCAGGTACTACCTGGAACACAAGTATGGTATAATGAGTCTTCTAAGAACCTTTAAGGTTAAATAAAACAACCTTTTGGTAGATTTGCAAAAAGTATAATCACCTGTGTTACTGTTCTGCATATTTTCAGCCCTTTATCATGGGAGTCGTCCTCTCCATTACGTTCACTTTCATCTTCGGAAATATGCACATCTTCGGCATGAAGATCCACCACTGCCTCTTGTTTAATTTCTTTGATCTCAGGGATCAGACTCTGAGGGGCATGACCACAGATGATACGTTTCAGAAGCAGCAAAGAACATAAAACTTAAATATACACAGCTTTTCATATATTGTATTTATACATGCACACACTCCTACAAAATCAAAGTGAAATAAAATAGTCGCAAGTCATACCTTTAACGATTCGGTTGAAATGCTAATTGAGGGCTTCTTCTGAGTGGTCGCAGTGCTGGCCCCCCAGCGCCTGCGTCGTGCAGGGTGTGCTCCTTCATTGTCACTGTTCATGGTGGAAGCCAAGGCAGGCTGACTGGGACATTTTGAAGCCGCTGGCAAGAGAAACAAGAAAATGACTAAAACACCAATAAACAGGGCACGCAGGATGCTACAACAATGCTTTCAAGAGCAAACTGTGCAAAACCACACCAAAACAATGCCATAGAGCAGGGGCTCTCAACCAGTGGTACTCAGGGTAACTATGCAAGGCTGGAAGGAAGTATGATGCCAAATGGTTAATGACAATAAAATATCTTTGGGGGTAAATTGCATATATGCAAAAATGCACCTTAAAATCACTGCATAAAAACATATACAATGAAAAACCTAAAAAAATATATTAGATATGCATTACTTAGCATGATCCTATAGAAAGCAACTGGTAATCCCCCAAAAAAGGTTGAGAACCGCTGCAATATAGTACACGAAACCGGCCTCATCAAATGGGAAAAGTTATTTCCATTCATGCAGCTCAACCTAAAGATATTTAAGCTGTCAGCTCAGTCCTTTAAAATATATTTACAATGTAAAATTCCTCAAAGAAGCAACTTCATTATTTAGGAAATATTAGCAATTGCTTGTGGCTTAGCATTACATATGCTTCTCGCAAGAAAACCAATAGCTCCGATGGTCTCATAGCTCTAATGCAAGTATATGCCTATTCTCCTTGTGCACTGGTAGTATTCTATAAAAAGAAAATTAAACACAGGCATAACAAATGCTTTCTATCATGTGATGGGAACGTATTCGCAAATACGAGAACGCTAGTTTTACAGTACACCAAATAATGACCTATCTCCAACAACATTCTATGTGGAAGAGACATACACAGCATCAATATCTATTACAGAACACAACTATTTAATACATATCATGGCTCCAGTCAAACAAAGGTACTGGAAAAGAAAAGGTCAGTTTTATGAAAACAGACATCAAAGAAATAGCTAATATATTCCCTAAACAGGACACAACATAGAAAACAATGATTAATCAAAGACCAATCATTACTTACATATTACAGAGATCTTCCTCTTGAAAGTTCTTGGTGGTGTTGTACACTAAGAGGACAAAAGGGTAGAAACAAAGGAGGAAAGGGATGGAGGCAATATGGCACCCCAGGGAGAAAGACAACTTGTTAGACCATTTAAAATTCATAACTGAGAATAAATGATAAGCAAAGGGTGAAAATAAAGCAGAGAAAGAGACAAAACCCTCCATGCTTCATGTAAAAGACAGCAAATTACAGGAACACAAGTGGGATGAACTTAATTAACCCATAGAGGAGATATTCATAGTAGAGTTTTATTTAATAAAATATGTCATCTATGTAATGTATAACAAATGATTACTAGAAACTGATTGGACAGTTAAGGACAACACCCTATTTTTTTTTTGGCAATCTATTTATCCCTTGCCCTGCTTTGGTGTCCCATGAGAACATTGTAGAGCGCTATGTAAATGGATGGTGCTATATGAAATCCTGTTAATAAATACACTATTCAATTTTGTCTAAAATGTTCAGGATTTTTAACAAATAGGACTATTGGAGTCAGTTTTAACAATAGTGTGACAGCCGGAAAGAAACCAGGAATTACTACCATGCTGAAGTATTGTAGGTGTTCAGCCTTCAATGTTTACAAAAAGAACAAACCAATGTTCCAACTAGACATTTGATATGTGAGAAATGGTTATTAAGCCCTTTTACAAAGTTATAATGCTCATTTCCAACAGTGTAGTGTGCAAAACAAAAAGCACATTATAAAAATATATTGTAGTAAACACCATAACCACATATACTCTATGTTGAGCAAAAAAAAAAAAATAATTCATAACTTTTATCAGTCTCCACATAGCAAAATACATATTCACGTAACCCATGAGATAATTGCCAGCTGATCATTATTATAGCACATGAATTCCTCACCATTCCATCATGAAGAATGCCAATATTTAAAACTTTGGTTTGCAAGATAATTCTAATCTTTAGGGCACGCCACAACTAGATAACAGATATCACAAAAAATAGATTTTACATCCACATGCTGTCAAATTCTCAGTCCTGATGTGTGGCAAGTTCATTGATTACATGATAGTCAGTTAACGTTACTGAATAAAGATAAGCAAGAGAATCAGGGTAAATTCACAAAACAATGTAAGCAAAGTATTGTTCATTACGCCACCAAAAAGAAAGTTACGACTGAATCACTGTATTTAAACGTTCATGATTAATTCATCCCATCAAATGCCCTGTAGAATGCTGCTTTTCATTTAGCAAGTAAAAGCAAAACAAAGTCTTAAGAAATGTAATTTGGACTAATATTAAAATAAAACAAAGGAATGGGGAAAGGGGAAAAACAAAACAAAGAGAAAAACTCAAAGACTAAGGAGAGAAATTGAAATAGATAAAAAGAAACCAACGATTAATCACAGGAGTGATGAACTGTCCTGGTACCCCGTGTGTCTCTCCCACGTGGCTCAGGAGTGGCCAGCCGGTGCCCCCTCTGCTTATTTTGGAATTGGTTTGTCGTGTATTTTTGGAGGGTGAGATGGGAAGTGGTGAGGAGGGTGGGTGAGAGTGGGGCCTCTCCCATTAAATCCATAGTAAAAATGTCTTAAGAGTCAGTTTTGTTAAGAGTTCAAGGAGCTGGGACGTGCAGAGACCCATCTTCACTTAAGTATTCTCCCTCACAAATGTACTGTTGCTGATAGAAGCCATGGATGAGTAGTGACCGTAAACACAAACCTCAGGTCTGCTGTGATGATGAGCATTTCTAAAATAGCGGGGTCACAGGTATTCATTCCAGTCATTAATAGCATGAACAAGTCCATATGGCTTCAACTTTGTTTCACATTTAAGCAAAATAGGTTTGTTTTCAAAAAGGTCAAAAGTTTGTGGAAGTAATCTTGAGATGAATATGCGTTTATATAAAACAAGAAGCTGTGAAATGTCTATAACAGTCCTTAACTTCCAGTTAGAGGGAGCCTTGAATTTACAAACTGTAGCTTGTAACAATACCGTATACTCTGCAATTGCTTTAGGTTATGTAGGCTTTATGTAGGACAAGTATGCATCACATTAGATTTGCTTTAAATGATTTCAACAGTTGAATTCGAAGGAGTCCTTTAAATAGATCAGTTGAGAACTCGGACGTTAACAAAGCAGTGGATTCTTCAGAAACAAACGGCAAAAGCACTTATGTGCAATCTCTCATTTCATGATGGATTAAAGATGTCGATAACTCTTGTACTTGAAAATCAGGTATCACAAGAAGGTATATCACATAAGCATAGTTTGTAGACCTTGAATGATTGCAATTCAGTTTGATAGGACAAAGTTCAACTCTGGGTATCTTGTTGCCCGGAAAACAGGTGAGAGGAATAGGAAGCTCACCCAGCCCTCCTTTCTTTATGCTCATAACAGCGTCTGTTCTGCACCCTCTGGGCTGCCTGGGTAAAGCTGGGCTCTGACTGGGTGTTGCTGTGCCTGGTAGTCCAGCAGGGTTTTGGTGGAAGCGCTGGGGCGATGGGAGAGGTGTCTTTACGGAGGAAGGAACGGCACACACTTATACAGGCTTCGCTGGTGGATAAGGGAGGTGGGAGAGAGCAGGGAGCACCTTAAAACACCATCTCCCCCTCCCATTGAAAACCCCAAATTTGGGAGCACTCTTTAGAAACCCATCCACCCACTCAATTTATGAAGACAAGCCAATTAACTTTAATTCACTCACTAGAAGGCAAAAATCACCAGATGGCCTTTATTAATACTATTCGGGACCATGCCAACATGTTTAATGTGTATTTTGTCCCTTGCTCCCAAAATATTGGGTCCTGTAAAAAACTTCCCCTATTGCAACAGTGTCATGTCTTGGACCTCACACCCAATATACATAATTATAGTAAACAGGCAAAATTCTAAAAACATTTTTACAAAAACCATGGTAGTTCCAAGAGTTACATTTAAAAATATATATGGCTGCAATAGGGTAATGCATGGAGTGGGAGATCCCAAACATGTGCTCCCATCTATGCTTTATTAAGTGTTGGGCCCCAGAGATCAGAATGTGGTGATTTTTAGTCCTTACCTCTTTTTTCTCATCCACCTCACCGCTCTCTTCCTGGGTTTGGGGTGGTGTAGTCTCTTGGACCTCACCCTCGGCTTGACTTTCCACTGCTTCCATTACAGTGTCGTCTGTCTCCGGTGCACTACAAAAGATATCTGCCTATTATTAAGGTAGCAGTGCAAAATAAAAAACACCTATGAAGAGTCTTAAAAAAAAAAAAAAGCAAGCAGCGTTGTTACGATAAGCAAAATAAATAAATAAATATATATATATATATGAAATGCAGGTGCTACAAAATAAGTTTAAGTCCATCAAGGAAGCCAAAAACCAACTTGCTTCGAATGCAACCTGACCTGCTGTATAATGCGTTGAGTATAACTTCTTATAATACAATGTTGCAGCCAAATCTAAAAAAAAATTTTTTGTTGAGAAGCATACACAGGTACCAGTTATCATCCCTGGTTTCTTTATTTTCATCCCCTACAGCCCATGTTTTCAGAGTTATGTCTGTGGAACCAGGTTGGAATATTACTGAAGTATCCAAGTAGGCCAAGTCACCTGAGAAATCATGAAAATATGAGCTGCTACAGGACAGTTAGGAGACACTGCTTCAACTGATCTCATTATAATGGGAGGAGATATAGAAACGAGTTCACGTTCAGGTGAGGACTTAGCTTCAGAAACAGCTCAATTTACACCCAATAAACACTAGAAGACGGTAGTTGTTATGAGCCACTGTCAGCACGTATCACTAAGCAGAGCGTACGTCCTGCGTACACGTATGAGAGAACACGTTTCTATCCCTCCCAGTAACTGAGAGGCACCGATAATGCTATTTCCAGTTTCCCCTGACACACACACGCATACTGCGGCAACAGCACTTCCAGTCCCCCGCCTGCTCGTCACATGGCTACCCAACAAAGGACACCTCTCCCCCCACCTCACCACAAACCCGAGAAACAGGGGAAAGGGGCGCAACGAACCCGTACGGAATCCCCTTACCAGTCTTTGTTTTCTGATAACATTTCCCTGGCAGCCGGCTGAAAGGAAAGGGGGAGGGGAGGGGAGATGGGCGGAAAGGAGCCTTTGGAGGTCGAATATAGTAGGTGATGAGGGTGGAAAAAGCGGGGGGTTGGAAAGAAAAGGAAGAGAAAGGGAAAGAAAAGAGCAGATACGATGTGATTGAAGCAGCGGAGTTCTGGCCTGTTCTCTGAGAAATGAAAATGGTTGCTCGGTGTCCGGCAGGGGAGCCACACTCATACATGCTCTGCAGCCATCTTGGTGATTACCCAGCAGCCTCGCGTACAGGGAGGAGACATGGGCGGAGGAGGCAGGGGATGAGTGGGAAGGAAACAAAAGCATCACATCGTAGGCTGTTCAGGTTACATGTTGAGAACAGAATATCCACTCATTAACCCCCCCTAGCTGATCGCCTTTAGTGGAACGGGATGGATAGATACTAGGTACTGCACTAGCATAGTAATCGGACGTTTTCTTCTTCACTTCATTATACAAGTACATTTGATAACGTTAATATAACGTACATCCACAAAGTCTGAGTAATTTTACCCACTGCTAACCAAGGGCTGGATCCAGACTTAAGAATGATTTTAAAATTAAGCGAGGAAAGTTACTCCATGGCAAAACCATGTTGATTTCAGGGGAGTCATATTTCATCTGTTGCAAACAGTATTAGAGCTGAGAGGTGATGTTGCCTATCCCAAGTCTAAATAAGTGTGATAGTAAAGCTAGTCAGTATCTGCGTAAGCAATTGTGTGATAGTAAAGCTAGTCAGTATCTGCGTGCAGTAAGCAATTCAAAGATATATCCCTGCATGCAAAGAATACAATTAACTTGACTCCCCCTGCAATCAACATGGTTTTGCCCAGGTGTAACCTTCCTCTCTTAATTTCAAGTTCCATCTTAAGTCTGGATCCAGCCCCAAGTGTCCACAACTGACAGTGTAAAGCCGAGTACACACATATACATTAGATGAGAGGGCTCTTCCGGTTTAACAAACACTTGCAATTCTTCTCGAGGATGCCCTTTTATTGGCAAACAGGTTTTTTTTTAAATATAGTTTTAAGCATCGATTCCCCCTAATATATTATAATATGCCATTTCCAGACCCATAATATACCCTAAATATACTTGCTATAATACTTTGCCAAACCCCAAATATAACTTATACATAATATATGTGGGTATTGAAGTTCTTTGAAAAGCTTAAAGAGATTGTCCTTCTGTTCTTTACCTATGTAGGAACTAGGTGAAAATATGTTTAGAGCAGAGGCAGTACTAGCAAGTTTTGGTCCCAGATGCAAAAAATATGCTTTGGCTCTGCTTTGGCAGTGTAGTGATGACAGCTATGGGCCCTTGTTTCAGCATGGGCTCCGATGCCCCTGGTTTAGTGCTCAGTGAGAAATTACGCTCCTGAAAGTGCTTTGTGATTCATTACTATATAGAGTACTTGCAGGGTATATTATGGGTCTGGCACATTTTTTTTTTTAATACAGTTTGGCATCTCCAGACCCCAAATGTAATACACGTGGGATATACCATAAGTCCGGAGGTGGGACAATAACAGGGTGTGGTGTGTTCTGTGCAGTGCTGTGCTGTGTGTAACTCACTCACACACACAATGCCACTCTGCTATACAACAGTCTTTGCAGCACACCATACGGCAACCCCCCCTGCATGTGTACACACTATACTATACCAGTAGATTTCTGATGGTAAGGTGGGACGCAGGGATCGCATTGTGTGGGGATTTGTAAGGAGATTGTACGGTAAGGCAATGCTAAGGACCCTCTGCTGTATTCAGACTTACAAGCTGTCCCCAGTTTTAGTAAGAATGGCTCAGAAATCTTAAGGATCCGTGAGTTGCCCATACAGAAAGTCAGATTCAACTTTAAACAATCCAATCAAATTTAAACATGAATCCAGTTGTACAAACCAGCATATACTGGTGGATTAACCCCACCTATCCAGGTTTTTTTTTTTTACTTTAAAATATTTGGTACCTCGTGTAAAGTTTATACCCTCAAATAATTTAAATGTATATAAAGAAAAAATCTGATCTTAAATCCTTTAGGAACAGGGGACCAAATACAGAGAAATGTTATTTGACACAGAAAAGGTGAGTGCACACCCCGGTCACTCCCCTCTTTCGGAAGGGGTTCTGGACACGCCCACCTTAAGTTCTCTGTGTGGAAATGCTGCTCTCCAGCCCCGGCTTCTCATTAACATGCCTAAACACGCATGTTTAGAAGGGTTTAATCATGTGGAATTGATGGGCTGGCCCCTTCTGCTGAACATCCTTATGGACAGGAGTTCCCACACAGAACATCTGGCACGTGCCAATGTTACTTGTCAAGAGGACTTACATAAGTCCCCTTACGACCCTATTTGTGAATCAGGGCCATGCTGCATAGAAGTGAGATACAAGCTACAAGAACAAGATGGCATTACAGAATGTCTAAGCTGAGTGGATCTACTGCAAAACACAGTTCTGTCTTTCAACTGGTAACACTAAATTACAGCAATCCTAATAAAATAAGCCTAGGAACGGTCAGATTGTTGAAGCAGACTGAACAATCAATTCAATTGTTGAGTTAATGCATTTTTCAACCATTTTGTCTTCATTCTGAGTAATCAGCCCATGCCTTACATCACACTGGCTGATTGCTCTATATTGTACTGGATCCTGACATAAGTGCACAAACAGAGAATCATTTCTGCACATAAGAGGATAGTGCACGCCCCTCTAACATACAGAACTTCATGGACTTCCGTGTTCAGAACCCTACCTTAACATTTCCACATGGAATACTGTGCGTGCGGAAGGGCCTAACCCAGACTATACTGTAAAATTTTAATGACACCCAAAGTGCACTTCTTCGATCATATGGAGTGTAAACACGCCTGACATACAGAACTTAAGATCCATATGTTCAGCTTTGCAACGAGTAACCGCTGATGTATGAGCATTGCATTTTCAGAGCGGATTTCTGCACGGTGTGCGGGAATCAGAAGACGTTATTACGCGTTGCGAGTCACCGCTGCGATGTTACAGTTTGCAAAATAGGGACAGCCATACTCACCCATTCATTTTTGGAAAACAGCGCCTGCCGCCGTACTAGACCACTGGAGAGGTGAGTAACCCTCTCCGGGGACTTGGGGTTAGGCTGCGGGAGGGGGGACTTAGGGTTAGGGAGTAAGGAAGCCTTACCTTTTGGAGCACCGTGTTTGGGGTTCCGGGGATTGATTGCTAGGCCTCTTCAAAGCATGAGCAATCGATTTCATAGCCAGTTCGGAACTGGCTGGGAGAGAACGGCCCTTTCGAAATAGGGCCGTTCGCTACAGGGACCTACACCTGTTATTAGGTCAGGATCCGGTCTAGAGTCTTCAACAAATTCGATCTGATGCAAAGAGTAAAACACCTTATAGTGCCCCAGTCATATTCCCCCTACAATGATTCATCTTTCATTGCTTAAGGAGCAGATCCACATTTAAGAAAGACAGGCAAGTTTTGTACATCACGCATGGAATTGGCCTGTCTATATGTACTGTGCATGTGTAGTACAAAGGACTTCTGCTTGGGATGGCAGCGGTCAGATTTAGAATTCAGTTTCTGCACTATGTGTAAGAATTACGCACAGAGGGTGGAAACCGGAATGGTAATCGTACCGTAAGGGCATTCTAACTCTTACATACAATTCACTTTTCTGTACACTGCCATCTGCGGAAAATTTAAGGTAGAGGGGACTGCAGGGAGTGTGCACTCCCTTTGCATACACAGAACTATAGATAGCAAACTCATACATTAGCCTACATCCATTTTAATAATGTACAATTAAGTATTCTTGTAATGAATTGTTCTTCCAATAAATTTTAAGAGATCTAGGACTATAAAAGAGTTAAAGCTAAGTTGGAAAGTGGCCATTGCAGATTGGATAAAGATTTAATGCTTGAGGTGCACAGTCTGCTAATGACTATTGCAAATGGTTGCCTAATACTTTATTCATCTAAAAATGCAATGTTTTCTGCTACACGGCCATTCATTCTCAAAATCTAAAGACAGAATTTTGACGAGGCTCTGCAACATAGATAAGCTTGCAGTATAGCAGGGAAAAGTCAAATGCACAACAGATTACACCTTATATAAGTATGTGCTACAGTCATCTTATCTAGTCAGTCTATTACAAGATTACTTGCTTGCTTATATGAAATAAAGTCATGTGAAGTATAAAGTAAATAGTGTCAAAAGATCTATCTATCTAGGCAATCTAGTCTAAAGCTGGGTACACACCTATCCAAGGCTGATTTACAATTTATGGTGATTTGGTACGATTTGCCATGATAAACAGGTCACTTGTGTTGGCTTGGTTTCATAAAACTTTGTAATAATCACAATCACCCGTGCAACGCGAGACAAATGTGGTGGCCTGGGGGCTTCTGTGTAGTACACGCAGATATCATTGGTTTTGATGTGATTGCAGTTACTCATTCTACAGAAAAATTTAAGTATGGTTTTATACTGATCTCTGTACTGTAACTTCTTTAGGTTTAATGTTAAACTCAAACAAAAAAAATTAATAATCTGGCTTTGCTGATCATCTCGATTATCGCGTGGTGTATGGCAACAGAATGCGACTAAATGGTTTCAAAACACTGCCTTAGAATAAACATCAGTGTAGCCAATATATGGCATCTATGTCTTTCTGAGAATTTTGTTTTGTTAGGCCAGCATTAGCTTAGATTGATAATTATGTCCTCATATAAAGGACCATGATCTTGAAAGAGACTGAACTTTCTTCATTTTTTTAATGTATCTAAATACACATCAGTTGCAATGAGTAAGTAGAATTAGTTGCATGGCAACAAAACTTAAATGACTATATAAAAAGTGAGGTTTCATTTAAGTGTTCCACTTTATGCTATACTACTTAAAAACACATAGCTATTTAAGCATTAGTTCAAACCTTAGGGTTCATAGCTCCTTCCTCTTGTCCTTTCTTTTTATTTCTATGCGTGTGCTTAGGCAGGTCTCTAGTTTTGCTCATTTAGTTCCTGATTTATAGCTCTACATTATATATAATTAATTGCTTTCTACCCAACTATGTTGTGCTGTGGACTTTGGGGTTGATGTAAATAACACGCACATTAAAATAAATATTTCAAATCTAAAATAAACCAAGAACTGTGTACATGTAAAGCTTTAATGTAACTACATGGCTGTGTATTCAAGTCATAGTTTGATTGAGGAAAACTGTTTATTCAACAGAATTCAATTTTTCTACATATTTAACTAAGTTAATAAGGTTATCTGCGGCACTAGCGTAACACTGCTGTGCTTACAAACCTACATTAAACATGCAAAGGCTACACACACACACACACACACACACTAGTAGTGCAACTTAATCAATGTCTAGATACAGTGGGTCATTCAATTGTCCACAGACGGGCATAGGTTATGGTAGCCAGCAAACAATGTAAGTCGCTACTAGTTTTAGGCTACTTCTTCACAGACACACACACACACACACACACACACACACACACACACACACACACTAATAGTGCAACTTAATCAATATCTAGACACAGTGGGTCATTCAATTGGCCACAGACAGGCATAGGTTATGGTAGCCAGCAAACAATGTAAGTCGCTACTAGTTTTAGGCTACTTCTTCACAGAATCCTGTACTGTATTACCGTCTTAACCCTTCCACTTTCTGTAAATGAATGATTCCTCACATATCTTCTAATATATTACCTTCTTAGAACTTGCTGAAACTCATATTCTAGAATATCCTAATCAAGGACCGGATCCAGATTTAATAACTGGGGTTGTTTCTGCATGACAGGAAAGAGCAGCTATATTTTAGTAAATTTCTTATTTACACACAAGCTCCATTTTAAGTGGGGCCCGTATGTAAACGTTAAGTTAAGGTCCTACTGACAGAAACCCATTAAGTGCGAGAGGGGTGCTTTCCTCTCATGCTTATGTAATTAGGATCGCACAGCAACCCTATAGTGGAATCTGCAACCAGAGGTTTGCTAGCAGGAGCCTATTAAATTAGGATCCTGTCGTCACATGACTACGAATTAATTCTCCCTATGGCGCAGAGCATCTGTTTGACTTATAGATTATGGACTTCTTTCCCACTTTCAAAGTTCCAGATTGAAGTGTTTGTAGAACTTAGCTAAGTATATGCTATCTGAAAAAGTATGCCTTCAATAGGCCAATATTTAACGTAACAAACCGTTTTTGCCAAAACATTTTAATGGATATTTTATTATTACACTTGAGGTTAAATAGCGCCTATTTTAAACAATGAAAGAGGAGCTTCTCAGCACTGAGATATGAGTAATTTCTTTGGCTATATGTTTAAATGAGAATAGGAGCTTTCATTTCCACATCCTTACTATGGGCTATATCTAGACCCCACACAGATGTGTGTGCGAGGGTTTGTAGTTACACATAGCAGAGGGGAGTGACGCATCCGGCACTCAAACGGTAGTAATTCTGGACACTTAAGCGTCTAGAAGGCTACCTTTAATTCATACGTAGGACGCAGATCAAGTCAGAATGGTGATTCCCCGCCCCCAACCCCTCATTTAAATGCCTATCTTTGCCTGTATGGCGGAGATATGGCATTCGTAACTGTATGGTTGGCCCGTACATTGTATCTTCAGACGTACGCTAGCGGAACATCTGGTACGCACATGTGCAGAAGTTTAGACAGGGGACTTATGCACATTACTTGTGTAACTCACCTGTCGTACGTATGTCTGGATCCAGCCCTACAATAGCATCTTGCTTTCTAGTTTGCAGAGCTTCCATACTACCTTATCTACAAAAGTTAGAAGCTTAAACAGTCTCTCCATAGTTAAAAAAAAAATAAAGCAATCCTATTGGAGACTTTGTTTAGAGCGCATTTTGTAGACTCCAGCAACTGCTTAAAGTCATGACAATATTATTCCCAGACTGCTTTCTTAAATACGTTTCAGTATACCTGTAAACGTAGAACAACTAATGAAAGTTTTATCAGAGACATCTATAGCTAAGCTTTTACAGTTTTTGGTAAGTGCATTATTACACCAAATCCCGGGTCCTACAAAGGATAATGAACACTGTTTCTTCTTGTGTTGAATCCGTTCACAGAGCACCTTTCACACTGCATCCATGTCTGCAGAGAAGGATTCCCATCCCCCAATTTAGGTACTTTTAATAGAACCCAGGAATAACTGAATAACCCAGGAAGACCCTTTTACAATGCAGCATATGTGGGTCCAACCCAGAAATAACCCTGGTAGTGACCAGGGTAGCAGACCCAGGTTTACCCACTCACATCGACACATAACCTGGGTTATTTCCAGGTCCATGTCTCGGTGCTAAAGGGGGTATAACTAACGTGACCATTTATTTTTTTCCTCAAAACGGGACATCTACTAATTTTTACGGGGGCCCACCACATAGTCAATGGACATGGCCAAAAAGTCATGGCCTGAGCATAATTGTATCAATGAAACTTGCAAATAAATTGTGTATCATCTGTTACACTCACAGACTGTTTCAACAGCTCAGTGTTGAAACAGTCTGAGTGTTGTAATTCTCATTTACAGTGACCCATATTGCGATACCATACACACTGCACCCTAGTTATCAACATACAATACACATTGCATCCTAGTTATCACCATACAATACACATTGCATCCTAGTTATCACCATACAATACACATTGCATCCTAGTTATCACCATACAATACACATTGCATCCTAGTTATCACCATACAATACACATTGCATCCTAGTTATCACCATACAATACACATTGCATCCTAGTTATCACCATACAATACACATTGCATCCTAGTTATCACCATACAATACACATTACATCCTAGTTATCACTATATAGTACAGATTGCATCCTAGTTATCGCTATACAATACACATACAAACATACAAATACACAAAACATTTTACTGGGCTATATTCAATTAAAGCAACATTCTGAAAATACAACTATATGAGGAATTAACTAATAAAGTACAGAAATCTACACATATTAAATATACCTCCATCCAACCTTTCATATTAAATATACCTCCATTCAGCCTGTCTCTAAAGCCATCCAATCTTCCCCTCCATGTGTGTCTCTAGAGCAATTCAGTCCTTGTGTGTGTGTGTGCCCCCAGTCAGCCTTTCTACCCCTTTCTTGTGTGTGTCAGATCAGCCAGCCTTTTTGCCCCTTGTTTTGGTGTTCAATAAACCTTACTGCCCCTTCCTGTGTGTGTCCACAAAGCCTTTCTGCCCCTTCCTTCTGTGTATTAAACCAGCCAGCCTTTCTGCCCCTTCCTTTTGTGTGTTTAAAAAAACCTTATTGCCCCTTCATTGTGTGTCCAGTCAGACTTATTGCCCCTTCCTTGTGTCTGTCCAGAAAGCCTTATTGCCCCTTTCTTGTGTTTGTACAGCCACATTTTTGCCCCCTCCTTGTGTGTGTGTCCAGTTAGCCTTATTGCTCTTTCTTCTGTGTCCAACCAGCCTTTTTGCCCCTTTTTTATTTGTGTCCTGCCAGCCATATTGCCCCTCCTTCTGCGTCTGGTCAGCTTTATACATCATCCTTCTGTGTATCTAACCAGCCTTATAACCTCTTCCTTCTATGTCTTATTGCCCCCTCTTTTTGTCCAATCAGTCTTATTGACACCTCTTTGTGTTCAACGCGTATTATTGCTACCTCTTTAGGTGTATCCACCCAGCCTTATTGCCCCCTCCTTCTGTGTCCATTTGGCTTTATTGACCCCTCCTTCTGTGTCCAGCCAACCTTATTTCCCCCCTCTTTGTGTCCAGTCAGCCTTATTGGCCCCCTTTTCTGTTTGTCCAATCAGCCTTATTGCCCCTCCTTTTGTGTGCCCAGCCAGCTTTATTGTACCTTCCTTCTGTGTGCCCAACCAGCCTTATTACCCCTTCCTTCTCCTGTTTCCAACCAGTATTTTTACCCCCTTTGGGTCTAGTCAGTCTTATTGCCACTTCTTTATGTGTCCACCCAGCCTTTTTGCCTCTCCTTTTGTGTCAAGCTAACATTAATGCCCCTTCTTTTTGTGTCCAGACAGCCTTATTGCCCCCTTCTGTATCTAGCCAGCCTTATTGCCCCACCCTTCTGTGTTCATTCAACCTTATTGCCACCTCCTTCTGTTTTCAGCCAGCCTTATTGCACCTTTTATTTTTGTCCAGTCAGCCATCCCAAAGCGGGGCACGGGCACAACGGGACGTATGGTCACGTTAGGTATAACTGACATTTTTATGATTCAGACACTTGACAACTAGTAACAACCCTTATACACTTTACAACAGAAAAAGCACAACAATGGTAGAACCCAGGTTTGTGAGCTAGGAAACAGAATGTTCTTTCCTGCTCTCCCCTTCCTCCCTAAAAAAAAACATAGGTGACTTTTTCAGGTATTTAGGTGATGAGTTATATCCAAATGTTCTAAGATCTCAATAGCTACTTACCTTACATTTTTACCCTTTAGTCTGCAACAAAACTTTATTTTTTAATCAGCACAAGCATATATTTCTATTTGTTAATTGTGTCTAGATGCCAGTTTATAAGGCTTATAAGCTATTCATTGTAAATATAATATAATCAATTTTAAATCATGTTTTGTCTGGAGTAAGATAATGAAAAAAATAAAACAAATAAATAATTTTTTTGTTATGATTTGCTGAACTGTGCTATATTCTCAAATTTACTGTAACCCACAAAAATTTTTTTATTTCTGCTTTAAAATACAATAAGATTGGATTCCCTGCCACTGTGCAGCAGAACATTTGTGCTTCTTGTACAAATAAGGAGAAAAAAAAAACATTATTTAGCAGAGGCCTGGTCGACCTGTGGCTCTCCATATGTTGTGAAACTACAATTGCCACCATGCTGGTACCTGAGAAAGCATGCTGGGAATTGTAGTTTCAAAACCCCTAGGGCCAGATTTACTAAACCCGATTTTGTATAACTCACGCTAAAATCGCTGGAGATGAGGGTTAGTGAAACTCGCCCTTGAAAAAAAAAAATCACTACGCTGAGTTTCTAAAGGCAGAACATACAAATCGCTTTATTTACGATACAGCGATTTGTAAAATATCTGCCAACTCGCCTCTAACTCTGGTGAGAAAATAGAGGTGGGTGGGAGTGTCGATTTAATTGAAATCAGCACTCACATTGTACTACGTTAAAGAAAAAAAAAACAAAAAAAAGGACCCTTTACAATTATTTACATGGCTACTGCACCATGCAATTAACCCTTAGCATGCTGCGGCATCTAGGACTACAAGGCACAACATGCCCTTGTATTGCAGGACATGCTGTGCCTTATAGTACCATAAGCAGCAGCATGCCAAGGGTTGATGCCATGCTGCCGCAACAATAATGTTCTCCGTTCCTATTAAAAAACAAAATATGGCCCCTCCATAACTAACAGTAAACTATAGGCCCCTCCGGAGAATGACTGATGTCATTAGTGGGGCCCTATTTATACCCTTTGACATGAGATCCTCAGACGGGATCTCACATCAAAGGGTAAAAATAGGGCCCACTAATGACAGTCATTAGCCGGAGGGACCCAGAAGATGACGTACCTCGACGTGAGCCCCTGCCAGAAAAGGAGGAGCCGGAGTCCTGATAGTTATCTGTCAAGATAGAAGACTACTTAACAATAGTCCATTTTTTTATTTTTTATAAAATTGTATTTTAAAAGTAATCTTCTGTGATTCGTGGCTTTTTTTTTTAATGAAAACTATAAAAGACGAGCATACTTTTAAATTCAAATTTTATGGGGCATATTGTGAATATTTTTCAAGTAACGGGGGCCATATTTTTTTATTAAATTTACGGAGGGCTAATTAATTAATATTAGTTACAGAGGAGCCATTTTAATATTAGTTACAGAGGGGCCATATAGATTACTATTATTTACGGAGGGGCCATATAGATTACTATTAGTTACAGAGGGGCCATATAGATTACTATTAGCCATATAGATTACTATTAGTTACAGAGGGGCCATATAGATTACTATTAGTTACGGAGGAGCCATATAGATTACTATTAGTTACGGAGGAGCAACATAGCTTGTTAGTTACGGAGGGGGCCATATAGTTTGCTATTACGTACAGAGGGGCCATATTTTGTTTTTTAAGAGGACAATTATTAAGGCAGCATGCCATTAACCCTTGGCATGCTGCTGCTTATGGTACTATCAGGCACAGCATGCCCTGCAAAAAAAAAAAAAAAAAAAGGGTATGCTGTACCTTGTAGTACTAGATGCCACAACATGCTAAGGGTTAATTGCATGTCGTGGCAGCCATTTAAATAATTGTGGGAATTTTTTTTGCCTATTTTGAAAGGGTTAATTAGCCACGATTACAAGCTTAATCAAGGCGAATAAACCCTTTAAAAATCGCTCACATCGCCCCTTGGTAAATCCGGCGATTTAAAAAAAAAAAAATTGCGGTCAAACTACAGCAATGTCCCGCGGTTTTTAGGGTCGCGTTATCTTGCCCCTTTGTAAACATGGCCCCTGGAGAGCCCCGGGTAACCAGGTCTGATGTACTATACTGAGGTAGGTGTATAGAATCAGCACAATTCACGTCTTTTACACTGGCTAGCGAGCACAAAAAAATTAAGGAATCTCTATGGAACATCTTAGGGGGATATTCAGTTCTTTTTTGCAGCTTGCAAAGATGCAACTAAACTGATTGCTTAAAACCTATTTGTTTTTTTGTGAAATACATATAATTCTGAGCTCATATACGGAATAAAAATGCTTGTTGGGCATAAAGCAATACACATATGAACCATGGCTTAAAATCTGGGTTGCATAGTGGTAAAGAGCAGAAAGAAACTTTAAAGTTATAGTAGAATTATTGTGTTTCAGTGAAGTTCTGGGGCAGATTTACTAAGCTGCAGGTTTGTAAAAGTGGAGATGTTGCCCATAGCAACCAATCAGATTCTAGCTCTCACTTTCATATTACTTACTAGAGAATGTCTGCTAGAATCGGATTGGTTGCTATGGGCAACATCTCCACTTTTACAAACTCACAGCTTAGTTTATCTGGCCCCTGCAGTATGCAATGAATTCTCTCAATCAGCCTCATTGATCATATGGGCCCTAGAAATGTTACTTACATTTCCCTAACCAAAAGAAAACTTACAGTGGATTAAACAGAAAAACACAAAAGATATTTCATACTATAAGAAGATGTTAAGAACACAGCATCTAATATCGTTATGTGTGCAATATACAAGTTTGTTGTTTAGCAGTATATATTATGGTTGTAATCTCAAAAATGTGTGGTCTTGTTCTTCAGAAATCAGATATAACTTTTGTAAAAGAATCTGTCACATTATATAGAGCTTGCGGCTTGAAACATACAGTTATACGTATATGGTACATTTGAAGATATAGAATTATTTTCTCTTTTTCTGAGCAATATATTTATACTGTGTGGTTTGTGTTATGATGTAAACTAAGTATGTTGCATTAAGTCAAATGTAGGATGGGGCCATTATTTTGTGTGGAAAATGATGGCTTATAGTAACTATGAGACTTGTAAACACACAAAAGAACCCTTCTACTGCTTGTCACCTTTCTGCCACTTACACATTGCAGTCTCTTGGGCTCTGCTCCTCTCCAACCTCCTGTTCCCCAGGGACCGGACTCTTTTGGCCCTGATCCTCGACCTGTGGCTCTAATCTTATTCTCTTTATCTGGTCCTGACAGCAGAGAGAGAAAAATGGGAAAAGTGGTAGGAAAAAGATAAAGTATTAAGATAGAAAGAACAAAGGATACAAAATGAAGAATTGAGAGAGTCGTAAAGAGAAACAAAACAAACACGGGGGGAGGGGCGATAAAAATGATAGGTCATTATTGTGAACATACACATTCCAAAAATACCTACATGCTTATAAATGTATAAAGGAGAAGAACTATTCATAGAAATGACAAACTAGCATGCAAGACACGGAAAACTACAATACCAATGCAGAGTAGTAATAAAGCTCACTCACTTGCTCCTGATGGTCATCTGACGATTCAAGCGGCCTTCGTCGCTGTTCACGCTCTGAAATGTAAGTACTGTGTTGTGATATTGGTATGTCTTCCTGTGGCCGCTCCATTTGTGGTGGTGGTGGTGGTGGAGGTGGAGAGGTACTTGGCATGGGTTCAGAAACTTCAACATGTGAAGGCAGTAAGATTTCTGGGCAGTCTTTTTGGGGAGAATCCCTACAGTACAATTCCTCCTTGAAGACAAAAGTAAAAGTAGAATACCTCAGAATCATTGTTACAAAAAAACAAAAATGCAATGGGCCACTAAGCTGCATGAAAGAAAAAGTGGAGATGTTGAACAGCACAGTGAGTAACACTTTTGCCTTACAGCGCTGAGGTCATAAGTTTGATTTCCGGACTAGGCCTTATCTGGAGTTTGCATGTTCTCCCCGTGTCTACATGGGTTTCTGTCGGGTGCTCCTGTTTCTTCCTACATGCCAAAAACATACTGGTAGGTTAACTGGCTGCTGACTAAACTAACCCTAGTGTGTGTACATATATATGTGTTAGGGACTTTAGTATGTAGCTCTAATAGGAGTAGGGAATGATGTAGAACAGTCCTTGAAATGTGGAAGGTGATCTGAAAAGGCTTCAACGCGGTTAAACCCTCCGGTCTGGCTAGTGGAAGAATCCTGTTTTTTTTCCATCATGACGCATCCCAGGTATTTGCATCCCGTTCCAGGAACTTATTGCTGACTATTTCCCACAGACAGACTTTCTCAGCAGGGTCTTTCTGGTTGTTTGACTTCTCCATATTAAGACCTTGTTTGATAGGCTATAAGCCTAGATTTACAGTTTATATTTGATTTCAGTTTTTTAGTTTGTTATAATAAATTACATTTTGTATCGATAGTCTTCAATCAGTCTTTTTTCCCTTTCATGACTTAAACATCACTGGGTGTAAGGAGAATTTGATCTATCAACCTTCAAAGAAGCAACAACCTTGATGTTTACATTTATGCACACCAGCCTTTGTATTTATTTATTATAGGACATTGACTTGTTATATTTTAATTTTTTTTATTATTTATAGATTTATTAGTGTTTATTAACAGTGCGGTCTGTGATTTACCCCGTTATGTTTTAAATTAACCCTCATGTCTGTGTGTATGTGTTAGGGATCTTAGTATGTAGATCCAATGGGACAAAGACTGATGAGAATGTGAAATATTCTTTGTAAAGTGCTACATAATTGATTAGCGCTATATATAAACCTGTTAATAAATATATAAATGTTGCCCATAGCAACTAAGCAGATTCTAGCTGCCATACGCTAGTATATAATTGGGAAGTGAGAGCTAGACTTTGATTGGTTGCTATGAGCAACAATTCCACTATTCCTTTCTACTGCTTAGTAAATCTGTCCCTACGTGTTTAATGAATGGGACTATAGTAATGATGATTTACATTTGGCATAAGAAAAATTTAAAGGTTATATCCGAGAGCTAAAATCAAGCAACTTTACCTTAAGTTAACTTAACAGTCAATAGGGAATAAGATAGATAAGTCAAAATGTCGACAGTTGAGTATTGTTATTATTACACATATATTACATATGTATTATTACATTTGTGAAGTTTTTTACAAGTCGCCTGTATTACATTAGGTTTACATATGTTACAAACAAATACCAACATAACATTCAACTGTGGACATTAGGACTGTTGACATTTCATACCAGACCCGGAAAGAGTATTATATAAAATTGTTGCACAGATGGGCATGCAGGAGCACACCATGGGAAAATCTTTGTCAGCAACAGAATATGCTATTTCAGAATTTTTCATTAGCCAGGTCTAAATAAACAGTAATAGTAGATTTTCACAGAAAACAATAAAAGTTCTCATTTTTAGTTCTACTAAATTCTTTATTTTCTGCCTGATTCCTCACCTTGTTACTCTGAATAGATGAAGACCTTGATCTTGAAGAATGAGACATGTGATCCCGTCTTTCTGGTGAGGAGGATTTAGAACGTGAGCTATGTCTAGAGTGGGATGATTTCTCTGTAGAAGACCGTGATGAACGGGAAGAGGAGGAGGAGGATGAAGAGGAGGAGGAGGATGAAGAGGAGGAGGAGGAAGAAGAGGAGGAAGAGGAAGCCCTCCTTCGTCGGGATTCAGTCACAGAAACCTCTTCTTTTTCTTCAGAAGCGCCATGTAGCACCACTTCTCTTACATAGTCTTTATCTTCATTTGGTAGAATTTCATCAACAGTATGATGTACAGAAGACACTTCAACTGGAACAGATGTATCCTGCTCATTACCATCATCTTCTGGTATTTGTAATTCTGTTTTCTCTAACTTATTAAAAATGTCATCGCTTTGGTAGTTGCTTTTCTCAGGTGACTGGTGTGCGGTAATGGCTATGTCTGTGACGTATTCCGAATCAAGCTGTTTTTGGTCTGCTAATAAAGGTGTATTTGAAATCTGCAATTCTTCCTTGATAGCTTGTGAACTTTCAACACCAGTGTTTTCATCTGCATGAATAGTTTGCAAAGGAGTTTTATTGGTTATGTCTTCTTTAGATAAGGAGTCTAATGAGGTTAATTTAATTAATTTGGATTCTTCCACATTATGCTTACAAGATTCTATATCAATATTTTCTTTAGGCTTCTGTTCTATAACAGATTGTTCATCATCTCCAAAACATTCTTCTTTCCCCTTTACTTCGTGCACTTCCTCTGGGACAGGAGAACCATGTTTATCATCTCCAAAAGATTCTTCTTTCCCCTTTACTTCGTGCCCTTCTTCTTGGACAGGAGAACCATGTTCATCATCTCCAAAAGATTCTTCTTTCCCCTTTACTTCGTGCACTTCCTTTGGGACAGGAGAACCATGTTCATCGTCTCCAAAAGATTCTTCTTTCCCCTTTACTTCGTGCACTTCCTCTGGGACAGGAGAACCATGTTCATCATCTCCAAAAGATTCTTCTTTCCCCTGTACTTCGTGCATTTCCTTTGGGACAGGAGAACCATGATCATCATCTCCAAAAGATTCTTCTTTCCCCTTTACTTCGTGCACTTCCTCTGGGACAGGAGAACCATGTTCATCATCTCCTAAAGATTCTTCTTTCCCCTGTACTTCGGCCACTTCCTCTGGGACAGGAGAACCATGTTCATCATCTCCAAAAGATTCTTCTTTCCCCTTTACTTCGGCCACTTCCTCTGGGACAGGAGAACCATGTTCATCATCTCCAAAAGATTCTTCTTTCTCCTTTACTTCGTGCACTTCCTCTGGGACAGGAGAACCATTCTCCCCTCTAATTTCCACACCAGCAGAATGCTGAGCATCTGTGGATATCTCTGTAGCTGGCATCTCTACTTCCTCTTGAACAGCAGTGATGTTTTTACATTCTTTTAACGCTTGTTCCATATCTTCAAGGACCGGTGCATTAGTGTTATTTGCTGTAATTTCATCAGCTGTAGCAGAATCTGCCACTACAGGTCCTTCCACAGCACTGTCTTTCAAAGTAGGTATTAAGGGAGCTGTATGGTTTTCTATCTCCATGTCCAAGTTAGAAGAATCCTTTTCACTGCCTGTAATCAGAGAGATTTCTTTGTCAACAGTGTTGTCTTTTTCTGCAGTTTCAAATTCAAGGACAAGTTGATTTTCAACAGCTGTCTCATGAGTAATCTGAACTTCAGAAACATCATCCTTTTGTGCTACTAGTTCAGAATCAGCTTTGGAATATTCTTTTAAGCATGAGGAAATCACTGGAACAACTGGAGATGTTTCAGTCTCTTTCACCAGACAATTATCTTCTTGAACTGCTACTGGTGTCAAATCTTCAGACGTCATCAGTTTTGTAGTTGCTTGTAAAGCTACAGTTGTCTGTGTCATTTCACATACAGGCGTAACGTTTACTTCTTCATTTTCTGATGCTAAGGGCATAGGCGATAAATTAGTAGAATCTGGGTTGTCAAATATTTCAGTCACAATTAAAGGAGTCTCTTTTTTTAACGCTGAATATTTAGACTCTTCAACTACACATGGTAGCTCCTCTGATGCATTTGAAGACATATCCAAGGTTGTTTCTGGAACCACTGTTTCTGGTTCTAAAAATGCAGCGGATTCCTTTAGTTCCTTTATATTTTCTGATGAAGTCAATGATTCTTCAGCAATCGCTTGGACTTTATCTACTAATTCTGTTTCCTTTACTATGGCGCTCTCTTCATTATGAGGACTTTGTTTAGTTATAGAATGCTCTTTCACCTTTGTGGGGCTTGAATAAAACTTATTCTCACTCAGAGGTTCACAAGGGACCAGATCTTTGCTAGTAGCCAAACTTCCTTCTGTTGTCTCAAAAACAAATGCAGAGCTATCATCCATCTTTGTTTTCTCAACATACTCCTCTTCTGGTCTTATTGCCATAATAACCTGTGTGTCTTTTATTTCACCTAAATCAGATTGTTCAGTTTCTGTTTTCTCAATAACTTTTAGGTCTTGGTTTTTCGGTTCAGCTATTACCAATACACTTCTTTTCTCCAAATCTAGAGATTCACTGGACACCTCTGATGTTTGTGCTTTGTCAATTGTTTCCACGGTTTCTGAAATGTTGAGAATTTCTGGCTTGGTTTGGTGAGCAGTGGCTGTCCTGCCCCTAAGCCTTCTTGTATTTTTTAAGCTTGGAACACTAACTGGGGACACTTCTGCTTGCTTCATTTCAGGTGACCCACCAACACAGGATTCTGAAATCACATTTGATTTCTCTGCATCTTGTTTCTTCGAGACACACAAAGGTGTAACAGTTGATCTTTCAACTTCAGGACAGCTTGATATAGACACAATACTTTCTTTAATGTCAGACTGAATTTCAGGATCTTGCTTCTGTAATATGGACATGGCTTTAACACCCCTTGATGAGGATTTCTCTACAATATGCAGACTCTGTTCACCCATAGTGATTTTTCCTTCAGATTTTGTGCGAATTGCAGGCTTCATTAGAACTAGCGATGATCTTACTTTGACATCCTTTGCAGTAGTATGGTCAGCAATAATCATGGATACACTCTCTGTCTTTTCAAAAACGTGTGAATCTTTTAGTTTGGTCTTCGATTTCTCAGATTCTTGGCGAAAGTTCGGCGTCTGTTGTATCACACAAGGTATTATTGGAGGTTGGTGCAAAGCTGGATCTGAAAAACTCTCTGTCCGCTCTCTGTTCCCACGGCCCCATTTCTGGGGAGATCTAGGACTTTTAGAAACCTCTTTATGGAGCAGCCGTAAAGAACCTGCTTTTTCAGTCACAGGTGACACCTGTTTTTCAGAAAACTGATGGTGGATGCCTTCAAGAGATAGCATTGGAGGAACACGCTCTTCTGATAACTCCTCTGTCTCGAGAGATAATGTTTTGGACACAGTATCTGATAATTCTGGTGGAGATGGTGAACGCTTTATTTTTGGGGACTTTTTGTGTTGTTGAACAGCAACTGTCCTAGAAGATCTTCTTCGTTTTGGTGTTTCTACCTCATCTTTATCAATTGTCAACTCTTTTTCTTCTTCCATTTCTTCATCCTCTTCCTCACCCACCTCTTCTGCTTCATCCTTTGTAGCAGGAGCTTCTCCTTTAGATTTACGCCCACGTGTGGATGTCCTACGTGGCTCTTGCTCCTGTACACTTTGTGTAATTACAACTGGCTTTGAAGTCTTGGCCTACAAATGAAAAGCAATTAGAACTGAGACTGCGCCATTATTAAGGTATATATGACAAGTAATTTTACATTCTTTGGGGTGTCTCCTAGGTAAGTTGGCTCTCAATTTATAAACATATATATGGGACCCAATACTGGGACTCTCATTGTTAGAGTTAGGACCACCATATACAGAAAGGCCTTGACGGTGGCTGGTGGCTTATCTCATATTTGTACAAATATGCGTAACGAACGTTTCTGTTTTTTATTTTACAGATAGAACAGTATAGTTTGTTACTGGTTTATGGCAGTGTGCTGGGGCAATTTTTCCCTTTGTTTCTGTGGCTAGCAGGTTAACCCCCTGCCTTTCATGCACCTGTTTAACATTTACTTAATAAATTGATTGAGCAGCTTTCATTCTGGTTTTATTCAATTTTACATTCTTTACCTGTTTGACCCTTGATGATCGTCTCCCTCTTTTTTTGGGAAGCTCTTCCTCAGACTCTTCTGGATCTTCCAAAACTGAATGACTCTTTTCTGTTGCAAAAATGTTTATACTTAGATCCTTAAATATTAAAAACTGTTACTAAAGATTGCAATTATGATATAGATTTATGTATTTATATCTTTTATACTTTTTTAAAATCCTCATACTAAAAATCATTTAAAAATTCCAGTGCATGCTGTAATATGTTACAATAAAGTGGCAGAAGTAAAGAGTGCTCTGTGTTAAACCAATGTAAAAGTAATCTAAGCTCCTAGTAACCGCTAGTTTCCAGCCATTACACAGGGAAAAAAAACAACAACTTTTCTTTGGTTTAAGGGCGGATTAATAATAAAACACCCTGTGACTTCATAAATCATAGTAAGCACTAAAAATAAATAAATGCTTACACTGAACAGTACACATAAGATAAGCAGAGAGAGAAAACAGTAGGAGAATATGTGTGAAAGAAAACAAGGGGAAATATCTATTGTCTATTTTATGTAGACCTGCACTGATTGCGTGTGACCGGTCATAGAATGTAGTGCACGCGTGTGCTGAATTGCATACATACTTGTAGTACGCCTTCCCAGATCTACTTCTGGCAACTTTAGAACAGAGCACACAATATCAGGGTTCATATTTTCATCTTCTGACTCTGCTGTGGATTCTGTGAAGCAAGGAATGCCGAACATTTATACAATAACTATCCCAACTGGAAGGTAAGCAATAATGAATCCAGAGATCAGATTCGAACACAGAATGGGGCTAACTATGTCAATTATTTGGCTAAATAATCCTGAACCTAAATATTTTATTTCTAACTTCTGCTGTTAGCTAAATTGTATTGTTTTATGTGAGATGGTTCAGAGCAACGCAAACAACTACATTATAGTAGTTACTGTCAATTTTCAATAAAAATAACCAACAATGTAACAATTATGAAAAAAAAAAAAACATGTTTAAAGAGCGAACATGATTTTTTTTTAGCTAGCCATCAGTAATTACACGTAACTGTGTATAATATATCAAGATTTTATTTCAATGAACATCACTGGTTAATATTGCAGAGGCAGCTGTAATTTAAAAGACTACTATACCTGAAAACAAGAATGTTTATATTTTGAAACTGTAATTCAATTTTAGTGTTTAATAGTACCCTGATATTCCCTCTCCAGCACACAGCTAAAGCACCACCTACAATCAAAGGCAATGCTAGTGTATTCCATGTGCATGAATAAATCAATCCTATGTTTAGCCCCTGTTATAACAGAACAATAAATAAATAATGTATTCTTTTGTGCTCTGTCCTCTGAATAAGGATTCAAATTTCTGTTAATATGGACAATACCTAAATCATAGAACGGAGATGCTTTATCTTCCTCATCCCAAACTATTCTGTGATGGTGCTCTTATCAGCACTCCAACCAGAAATGGATTTTAAAATGCTAGTCTCAATGGGCCAGATCCAGAAGTGAGCGAATTTACGCGTGGCGGAGACGTAAAATCGCCTTTTGGTAAGTACTGCGCATGTGCACCATAGAAAATATGCTCAGTAACGTAGCGTAATTGTGAACGTATGGGACATTCACATAAGTGTCACGTAAATACTTACGTGTGGGTGTGCCAATATTACATGAGTCCAAAATACGTCTGAAATATGTTAAGTAGGCGGGGGTTTGTATTTAAAGTGTACAGTATGGGCGTGCTTAGCTGCGTAAATACGTGTTGCCCATACGTACGTGTGCAGATCACTGCGGTTACGTTGGCAACAGTTAAGGTAGGGTTTGAAAAGCGTATCTTGACAAAATACGTACATTCAAGGGGTGTGCCTAGGGGAGTGTATAGAAGGTACGCACACGAAAATACGCTACGCGAGTAAACGTACTACAAACGTAGTTCTGGATCTACCCCAATGTGTCATCAATATTGGAGAAGTACAATTTAAGCTTCCAGCACGGTATGCTATTCTTTTCTGATTCTACCTTCACTTTCTTGAGCCTCTCTTGCTTCTCTCTGTAGACGTTGTCGTAGTAGCTCCTGCTGTTTCTCCAGGTACTGCTTTATAAAGCTGTTCTGTCCCATTTCCTCTCCCATCTGCAAAGCAGAAAACTAAAGTTAGTACAAACATTGCTTGGACAAGATTAGATAACAGTCAACACAAATAATAAGAACGCCAATGTATAATTAAACAGAAGAAAGTCTGTGTCTTGTTAACTAAACAACTTTGTTTCCGTTTATTTCAAAATAGCATTTATGATATTAAACTATTGTGCATAAAGTCTTAAGCTGGCCACACAGTAGAGCAAATTATCGCTTCCAGAAGCAGGTTCCGATAATTGATTTACCCCTATCGGTGCCACACACACTGCACTTACTGCAAGCAATAATCTTGGCTGAAGAGGGAGGTGCTACTGAGATTGAAAAAAGTCCCTTGCAGCTGATTTGCTGCATGGGCATACCATCAGTCTCTGCACCAATTGGCAGACAGACAGACACGGATAAACTACGGCCAGGAGGGTAGAGGTACAGGGCACAATAATTAGCCCAAGACTACACATTATCACCCCCTCAGGACGATAATCAGTCAGGAATCCTAAACAATCATTTTGCCATCCCAGAGCCTTTCTGGGCTATAATAATAATAATAATAATCAGTGGCTTCAGGAAATCATAGTAACATAGTTGATGAGATTGAAAAAAAGACTACAGTAAATAAAGTTAAGCCTATTATGAATCTCCTGCGATCCCCATCTTAAAATTGAAATTGATCCAGATGAAGCAACCTCCAATCTGTTACAAACTGAAAAAATCCCCGTTGACCCAAAAGACCATCCCATTTCTCCCTGGGTCCCCTACTACCCTTCATTTTAATTAGCGGTTCTGGTAACCCTGGATCCCCTTTATGGAAAATATTTGTCTAACCCTTTCTTTAAGCGAGTCTGACATCACTACCTTCCCTGGCAGTGAATTCCATATCCTGACTGCCCTTACTGTAAAGAACCCTTTCCTTTGCTGTTTGTGAAACTTCCTCTACTCTAACCTTAGAGGGTGACTCCTTGTCCTGTGTACAGTCCTTGGGGCAAAAAGTTCCCATGAAAGTTCTCTGTATTGACCCTTAATATATTTTATATAGTAATCATATCTACTCTTAGGCACCTATTTTTAAAGTAAACATGTCTAAACCGGCTAACCTTTTCTCCTAGATCAATTACTCAATACCCTTCTCTGTCGCCCTTCTCTGAACTCTCTCTAGTTCCAAAATGTCTTTTTTATGGAGTGGTGCCCAGAACTGAACTCCATATTTGAGATGAGGCCTCACCAATGATTTATATAGTGGCAAAATTACACAGTCTTCCCTTGCACCTATGCCCCTTTTTATGCATGCTAATACTCTATTGGCCCTTGCAGCTGCTGCTTGGCATTGATCACTATTGCTAAGCCTATTGTCCACGAGCACTCCCAAATCCTTCTCCATTGAAGACTCCCCTAAATTTACCCCATTTAAGTTATCGATAGCATGCTTGTTTTTAATCCCTAAATGCATAAACTTACATTTATCTAGGTTAAACCTCATCTTCCATTTGGCCGCCCAATTCTTCAGTTTATTCAAGTCCTTCTGTAGAGAAGCTCTGATTCTATTACCTTACATAGTTTAGTGTCATCTGGAAAAATGGAAACTGGGCTCTCTAAACCATCACCAAGGTCATTAATATATTAAAAAGGAGTGGGCCCAGCATGGAACCTTAAGGTACTCCCCTTAAAACTGTTGACCAATTAGAAAATGTTCCATTTATTACAACTCTCTGTTCCCTATTCCCCAACGGGTTTTCAAACCAAGTACGAATGTTGTTTCCTAGAACCAGCTTATTTTGTGGACCAAACTCGTGTGGCACTGTATCAAAGGATTTTGCAAAATCTAAGTAGATCCACATCTATTACACTACACTGGTCTAAGTTCAAACGAACTTCCTCATAGAAGCTAATTAGGTTAGTTTGGCATGTCCTATCACTACACAAATACATAATACCCACTAATAATCTTGTGCACAAAGTAATCCTGAATACTATCCCTTAGTGTAACTTCCAGCAGTATCCCAACTATTGATGTCAGACTTACAGGTCTATAATCACGCAGTAGTGATCTCATTCCCTTTATAAACAATGGCACTACATCTGCTATATGCCAATCCCTTGGTATAGAGCCTGATGAAATTGAATTTATGAAAATTAAGAGTAACAGTCTAGCAATTTCTGAATGTAGCTCCATAAGAACCCTTGGGTGTTTACCGTCAGGGCCTGGAGCTTTATTTATCTATCTTCATTTTCTTTAAATGCCTTTGGAATTCTTCTTTTCTCAGACAAGTATTAAGTAATGGAACAGTTGTATTATCCATTCTTATGTATTATTCCTAACATTTGTTCCTTGCTAGCAAATACTGAAGAAAAGAAAGTGTTTAATACCTCTGCTTTTTCCTCATCATCATTGATTAATCTTCTGACACTTTTGCCGTTTATATACTTAAAAAACTTTTAAGGTTTTGTCTTTTGCAATTTGTTTTTCATTTTCTATTTTGGCCCATCTGATTTCCTTTTTGCATTTTTTTTTACATTTCTTATAGACCTGGAAGGACTCCTCAGTCCCTTCAGATGTAAACAATTTAAATGCACACTTCTTCTTTGTCATTTCTTCCCTTACCTTTCTATTTAGCCACAATGGTTTAGACTTTTACGTTTCTTTTTTAGGAGGTATGAGCAATACTTATCAGTTAGTAGATAGGCACGGACACACGGAGATTAACCCGATCTAGTCCTTGATGAAATGCCTTCTCAATTTCTTCAAAGTATCAGGTGATGATCACTTTTTCCCAATTGCTCCCTTACTTGAATATTTGTTATAGCCTCTACATTACTTGTCATTAATAGATCCAATCTAGTCCGGTTCCTAGTTGGTTCCTTTACGATTAGGTACATGGAATGGTCTTTTAGCGTGCTCAGAAACCTGTTTCCCCTAACTGTGCTACAAGTCTCCGTACTGCAATCAATGGGCCTGATCCAGACTTAATAATGACAGGCAATTTACGCACTGCACATGGCAGAGGCTACTCATCATAACTTGGTACGATGGTACGTAACTCTGTACGATAGAGCGTGCCATCCCTATGCAAAGCGAAAATATTCATTGCTGGTGGTGGGAGACATTTAAATTGTACAATATGGGCTGGGTTAGGCAAATACGTATGACAAGGCATAGGCAAGAAAAAGTTAAGGTAGGGTTCTGCATACGTAAGATAGCTGACTTACGTATGAGGGGAGTGCCAGGGGGAGTGCATTATACTCTGTAATGCGTAACTTAGGCATGCTTGCATATAAGTAAAAAAAAACCTTAAGTCTGGATCAGGCCCAATATCCGCATAATTAAAATACCCCGTAATTTAAACGTGACCTAGCTGTGCAGACTTTTCCATTTGCTGTATAAGTTGGGCTTCCTCAATTAAAATAATATTTGATGGCTTATAGCATATCCCTATCATAAACTTCTTTGAACTTTTACCTCCAATGGATATTTCCACCCACAATGCCTCTAATACCAATACCCTCATAAATAGCTTCCTGTATACTTGGTTTTAACATTTTCTGAACATAAAGACATACTCCTCCTCCCCTTTCATTTACCTTATCCCTGCTGAAAAGAGTATAGTCCACCAAGTTTACTGCCCAGTCTTGTGTATCATCCCACCATGTCTCAGTAATACCTATTTGATCATTGCTACTAGTTCTATCTCCCTTACTTTACCTGACAGGCTTCTTGCATTTGCAAGCATACACTTAAGCTTATTGCCTCCCTTTGCTATTGCTCCATTAATCCATCAGCACACAAGAGAGCGCTTTGTGGTTCGATCCAAGATTATGTTATTATTAGACCTTTCAATAATAGGACTTCACATGCCCCCATAGACCTTAATAGGCCCCAATACTCCCTTCCAGCTTAATATGGGACATTTGTCAATATTAGACCCTACTGTGTGGATATTATTACATTTGAGCCCTCTTATTCTTCTGAAAACTATATTTTTTTAATCATTTATGTTTGCTATGTTATCTTTCATTTATGGACAGACACATAATATATATATGAGATCATATAGCATATATAATATATTAATAAGTTATAGTGAAATAATTCACTTAGATTTTTAGGCCTTTTCATTATTTTCTCCTATGTGAGAATTTTTAATAACGTAAAAAATGTTTTCTTCTAAAAAATGAGAAGTAGGAAAGCATGCGGGGGAGAGTAAAAGTGAGGCCTGATAGTTTGTATGGTATGGCCGTTATTTTATTTACAAACCCCATAGAGGTGCCTATTAAAATCTGCGAATTTTGGCTACCGTAATAGCCGTTTAATCAAATGAACGTGGGCTTCGCGTTGAATTGAATCAGGAGTTGAGTCTTGTGTGGTGGTCATAAGGGGAGTGTATATTATACAGCGCTGACTAGGACGCTATCTGCATTGTACTGCAGTGACTTGGGATATGCTTTCTTATATTGTAGTTACAAGACTGTGTTCTGTATTTTATGGATACTGTAATAGTGTCCTCCCCAGAACATTTTGCCAAGGGGAGTGGTATTAAATGGTAGCTGGGTGGGGGCAATGTGATACTTTGTCCCCACTGTGGAGCTCCTCGCTGGTGCTGCACTACTGGGAGCTAAGCTTCTGAGACCTCAGAATGTGCCGGTCTTGTAACTATTTTGTTCTGCTGGTTATGATCTACTGGTGGAGGCAACAAGACATGGCTGGTGCCAGGGTGTTCAACACCCCCTGCAAACTATAAATTTTTTCCTTACTGTTTAACAATTTAGGACTGGATTCACAACACTGCATTTTTTTTGTTACGTGCCTAGATATCCATTTTTGGCTACTATGCATTCCAGTTGAAACCAATAAACTGCCCATGTATATAAAAAATAAAAAGAAGGTTTGAACTAATAACCCACTGGACAAAAAGAAAATAAAAAGCAAACAATTCTCATGCATAAACATATGCATGTTGAAGTGTACTTGAGCATCTCCATGAGCAACGCCTGACTGGAAAAAACTATTCAATTATCACACCTGTAATCTTCATTTTAAGTGAAAAAAGAGAGTATGGATTTCACATTTCTTGGTTGCTTGATTTAACTGTGGAAATCAGCTAATCAGGGGTTCTCAATCATGGCTGGTACAAGTACTAATGAGAACAGTCAGGTGGTTTTTGGCTGCACATATATCCTGACCCCGGAAAATAATTCTAGTAGCAGAACTGCCGGAGATGTGAAAGGGGTATAACAATGTTAATCATCACTGCATAAGACTGAATAAAAATGTGAGCATTACGTATCTGTAAAACAGTAACCTGCAGAACCACCTTGTACTGATCAAATCACTGCTTCGCTTCAACTTTATACATGCTTTTTGTGCAAATGTTATACAACTATTGGACAATTGAATCTAGATTGGCATATCTAGCTTGTGGCAGGTGCTATCCATGCCCTCTATAGTAATGATTCCCTAAATATAATTGACCACTCCGCACATCACGTCTAGTCCAAAGGGCCCTTGATCATTTTCATCCCCAGGCCCACAAGGACCTTTATCTGGCCATGTGTGTTTGTAAGGAAGATTGGGGGGAGGGGCAATGATTGTTTTAGTGTGTACTCTCGTTACTAAAACTTGCCAGTGTGTACCCAAGTTTAGAATTAGACAAACACTGCAGGACATACAGACCTGTGAGTTGGGCTGGAAACCAGTGTGGGGAGTAGAATGTTTCTGAAGGTTTTCCAGCATCAGAGCCTGAGAAATGGATTAGAAAAATCATTAGAACATAGTACAATACACATCAATACATTCCATATTATTTAATTCATTCATTTTTAGAAAGACGTTTGTAGATTACAGTAAATATTTGTTAATATACTTTTGATACACAAACTAATATAGGATTCTATGATGCATTTAATAAAACTATCATAATGAATATATCCTTATAATTATAAATGATGTACCATCTTGTTGACTAAATAGAATAACCTGCTGTTTACTGCCTTTAAAATCCCATAAAACTTTCATGTGTATCTCTAGTCATCCTGGGACCTATACATATAAAAGACATAGTAACACTGCAAGTAGAAAATGGTAAAACTTGTATGTTGTGTTGCTGCTACACTATTAGTAGTGGTGGTGAGACATCAAGTTCACTATGCAGGAATACCTGAGCAGCAGAGATTATCTGAGGTGTGCCTCTGCTGCTGCACCTGGAATCAGGTAAACTCATAGGGCCGATGCATTAATCACAAATAAGCACGAAGTGCGTCTTTTCCCGCCTGCAAAATTTAAAAAAACTGTACTGTAAATTTGTGAAAAAGCATCGCGACCAGACACTGCGGTTAATTGAATCAGGTCCATAGTGTTGAAACATGCTCTTTTTTGGTATAGGTGTAGCTGTTTTTACTTGTACTTACGCAGTGGTAATACACACACAATTCACATATCCTGCACACATATACTGATCCCATGACTAGCACAGAGTGTGCATGTGTGTTATTTGTACACAAAAACACAAGCTCTCTATTGCGTGGGAGGATGTTTGCTTAAAGCCATTACCACTTATTAAATGTCTTCAAAGCAGATTGTGAGTTAACTTCATAGGAATTACTATTATAGGACTATTTCTTGTATTTCCAATTTTCATAAACGTAGGCAGTGTTGAAACCCCAGATGCTGGCACTGTAAACATAGACCTTATAAGGAATATCAATGTATAATAAAGAAGCATGGTAGATAACTCAAGAATGGAGTCTAATTTTCAGACCTGAAAAATGGAAAACCTATGAAAGCAGATATGCTCTTAGGGCTTGATTTACTAAGCTGCAAAGTGGAGTTGTTGCCCATAACAACAAATTAGATTCTAGTTCTTCTTCCAATTGCATACAAGAGAATGTCAGCTAGAATCTGATTGATTGCTATGGGAAAAATTTCCCCTTTTCCTTTTCCGCAGTTTGATAAATCTAACCCTTAAAATGTGTTGGCTATGTGCTTTAAATGTGACTATGTCCTACAGATCAAAAGAGCATAAATAAAGAATAGGTGTATATGCGTAAATACTGGTGAGAAAATGCTATTTTAGAAATAGACACAGCCGATGCTAATTTTCGTCTGTCTCTATTTTTCGAAAATAGTGTTATTTAGACATTTCTTTTATGAATGGGTAAGTAAGCTAATCAGCATACTTACCCTTCATTCATTCGTAAACTGTACAGCAGATTCGTTACACCAACCAGAGGTGAGTATGACTATGAGGAGTTTTAAGGTTAGGCTGCGTGGAGGGTAGCCTTAAGGATATGTTACAAGGAGGGGAGTCTTATGGATAGGCTGCGGGAAGGGGAATCTTCGGGTCAGACTGGTTAATGTAAGGGGAGAATTAGAGTTAAGATTAGGAAAATGGTTGGGGTTAGATTCATACTTACCATTCGCCACTACCTGTTCGTACTGAGGAACATTGATTTCTTTACCTCAGTGAGGCAGAAGCAATCAATTTCCCAGGCACTTCGGAAAAGGCTGAGAGAGAACAGCGACCCACACCCTGTAAATACTACCCAATTATATCACTTTAGTATATTCCTTTTAGATTAAAATTAGGCTTATAAAGCAGTAAGGTGTTGTATTATTATTGTATTTATACATTTCTGTAAAATGTTACATCTAACAAACATAAACCTTTTATTTATATAAACAGACATATAGACAAATTAATAACTTGTGCCTACCAAGGTTCGTATTTGTGTGACTTAAGGCTGGAACTCATGTATGATGACTAGGATCATATGTGCAGATCAGGGGTATCATTTTTCTAGAATGTCCTTAGTAAATCATTGCGAGAATCTGTTTGAATGCTACGGGCAGCCTTTTAGTTACACCCAATATTTTATAGTTCAGATAAAAGTCTTTGGTTGAGGAAACCACAGACTATATAAATGCATCTTAATAAATCAGCACACAATGTTCATTAAGCTCATGCAGTCTTGGTGAAAATACAGAAAAAAATGCTGTGTTACAATACACTTTCTAGAACAAAATCATAATATGATAATATCTGATCTGGTGCTAAAAACAATCTCTTTATTCAGTAAGTGTGCAGTCTAGGCCTGTACTGGCCATACTGAACAGATAAATTCAGGCATCAATCTAAACTTTAGAAGAAAATCTGTATAATAGTCAACTGTCCAATCACACCACCAGAAAACAACTATTTATTTTATCCTGCAAAGAGTTTTGCATGATGGCCTTGTTTTATCTGAAATCATGCTCAAATTCTCTCTAACAAAACGATACGTAGACTATGTAAAATAGTACATATGCATGCGCAGTAGCAACTATCGGTTAAATACGGACGTATAAGCAATACCTCCGGTAGTGTGAATCCGGGCACTAGTCCACATCTAGTCCAGAAACTTAATTTGCACAATTTCCATAAACATTTCAACTTTGGTTGTATAGAAAAAAAAAAAATCACGACTCACATCATTAGGCCCGATTCAGACTTAAGAAGGATCTTACCTAAGTATTTCTTCTTCTTCCGAGCGTAGTTATACATGTATAGCTACTATGCATGCGTAACTATTTTACGCTATATACGTTACGTAGATTGGGTATATAGGCCGCATGTAGATGAGACCTGCCCATAAGATGTGCTGTCAGTGCTTGCCACTTTTCAACGTATCTGCCGGATCAGCAATCCCCTTAGGGATCACCTGCTTTCTCCAGGAGCCACTCTTCATGAGACACTGACAAGTTCTTTTATTCCTATGACTATAACAATCAGTCTGAAGGCTACGCTATTACCAGGACGCAGGACGAGTCTTATCAGGTACCGCCTACGTTGGAACTACCCTGTCTAGGGGAACCATCCGTTCAGACCCAAGTAGTTCACACATCGGACATCACTCCCCTCGGGGAGTTGGGCGATACCAGTTTGCTTGGGCTAGTAGGACGTAACCGCTTAACCACCTCAATGAGCCCCTGCTTATTAATTATCCTTGGCGTCAACTGCTGCTTCATTCACATTCAGGATCTGTCTTTTTACATTTGGTTCCTCTGTGTGCCGAATTTGACTTTCTAGCGCTTACCATACTATTGCAAGATGGTTTCCCCATCATGAATAAGCCATAACAACTAATTTGCTAGCCAGGCAAGCCGATTGCTACAGGTTTAAGTCAAATCGGAAACTTTCAAGATAGTTTATAAACCAGATATGACTGCTTTACTCACAGCTGCTTCTGGGATTATTAATACTGCCCTCAATAAACTCCTTATTAATCTTCTCAGAATAATAAAGGCATAAGTGTAACTAGACACATATTGTACTGTACTTTTGAAAACAACAATTGTGTGCATAGGTCTAGATCAGATTTTAGTTTTTTCTAATAATGCATCTGCCCAGAACAAACAACAGGTTGCAATTTAAATATTTGAACTAGCCTTCAAAGACTAATGTAAACACTCCTAGCAAAAAGTATATATAGCAATGATTGTTTGCAACCGCTACACAATTTTCCAGTCAGGGACAGTTATAAAACAAAAGAAAAAACAAACCCCCCATAATGTTCTATTATCACGTGTCCCTTTTTATGTCTGCAAGCACTTGTTATAGACAAATGTAAATTTTAGAAATATATTCTAAAACAGCGGTTTCTCAATTTACAAATTTACATTTGTGGAGTTTTAGTTGGCTACTATGGAAGTAGTCAAGTACCACTTACACACACACACACACACACACACAATATAATTTATTAATTTTTTGTACAATGATTTTTAGGTTTGTGTGTTCTACATATTACGTTCAGCCCCTGAAGGTATTTTATGAAATATACCATTTGGATAAAATACAAGCTCTGCTCCTAGTTCCTTACACCCTTGCCCTGTCACCTTAAGTACCAGACCATGGTCCGAATACCACCAATGGTACTAGTTTCACTGGTTGGCAACCCCTAATTTATAAAATCATAATTGTGTCTTAACAATAACACATTTTTTTTATCTTTACTATCTACTTCTCATCTATCTGTTTCCAGGAAAGGATACATGGGGATGGTACAATCTGTTGGATCATTGAAATTGTCGCAGCAAAACACAAAAGAGCACTGGATGCCCAGGGCCCAACAAATCCTGGGCACCAGGTCGCCCCCTGAGATCAGAACATCATCATATCATCTCATCTAAGTTGACCTGGAAGAGCGACCACAGTGCAGTGGATTATTATGGCCCTTTTAATAGCCTGCCTGCTGATACAAGTGTGGGAGGAGCTTCCACAAGTGTGATGATGATGGTCCTTAGCATTGAGCTGCTGGGAGAATCTCTTCCAGCAGTCTTAGGAAGAGGGGGACGTGCTGTGGCCAACAAACAGGATAACTATTCTGCAGGAGGATTTGTGGGTAAATGTATATATATAATACATTTTATAGTATAATTTACAGTATGCTTTCTTTAAACAAAACAAAAATCTGGACAATCATGTTATATTTTTTATGATTTAATAACAGATTTTTAATCCACACCTCCAACTTATTAGATAGTGCTTTCAAATATTAAGCAACCATTATAGTCACACCCCAGTGTTAGCAGAAGCACTTGTACCTAGGAAAGCAAAGTGGTTGTAAATGGGGTGGACGATGGTTGAGGAATTTAGTAAACTTGTGTGATCACTTATAGTTTTTGAGAATAGTGAATGTTTTAATAGGCAAGGAAGGTTATTCCAGTTCATGTTCTGCAAGGAAAAATCAGTCTAGCTGCGGCATGCAATATGGCGAGCATTGCAATCATCATTTCAGGAAATAATTTGTGCATCGGAGTATTTCGTTTTTTGTGAACCGTGTGTATTCTGGATACTTTTATTTCTTTTTTAAACATGTGCAACAAGATGTAGATACAGACTATGCGGGGAAGAAAGGACAGTTATGAGTCAATAAAAACACCTAAGCATTGTGGTTGACAAGTTGGTATTACTGCATCATTGTCAACAGGCGTAAGGAGATCAGGTGGGTAACATCTATTGGCAGTGGAAATATGAAGTTTGAGGTGGCATGAGGTCAGAAAGTTACAGGGACTAGCACAGGTCCCCAAGACCAAAGAGAATTAGACACACATACACATATAAAATTGCTTGTAAAGGAAGATCAAAACAAAAGAATTTGTGAAAGCCTGAATTAAAGAGAATGTGCAAATATGTTCTAAGTAACCAAATAAAACAGATTTTCAAAAGAGCCTGTCTTGAAACATTCACCTTAAAACGCATTATTTTATATTTCATTTGCATTTATAAACAAAATATACAGGAGCTATAACATTTCAGAGAAGTTGCCATTCACTAAGGAAATTATTCATATACACTACCGTTCAAAAGCTTGGGGTCACTCAGAAATGTCCTTATTTTTGAAAGAAAAGCAGTGTTTTTTTCAATGAAGATAACATTAAATTAATCAGAGATACACTCTATACATTGTTAATGTGGTAAATGACTACACTAGCTGCAAACGTCTGGTTTGTAAATGAATATCTACATATGTGTATACAGGCCCATTTCCAGCAACCATCACTCCAGTGTTCTTATGGTACATTGTGTTTGCTAATCATGTTAGAAGACTAATGAATGATTAGAAAACCCTTGTGCAATTATGTTAGCACAGCTGAAAATGAGTTTGCTCGTTAGAGGAGCTATAAAACTGGCTTTCCTTTGAGCTAGTGGAGTATCTGGAGCATCACATTTGTGGGTTTGATTATGCTCTCAAAATGGCCAGAAAGCGAGAACTTTCATGTGAAATGCGACAGTCTATTCTTCTTCTTAGAAATGAAGGCTATTCCATGCGAGAAATTGCCAAGAAACTGAACATTTCCTACAACGGTGTGTACTACTCCCTTCAGAGAACAGCACAAACAGGCTCTAACCAGAGTAGAAAGAGAAGTGGGAGGCCCCGATGCACAACTGAGCAAGAAGACAAGTACATTAGAGTCTCTAGTTTGAGAAATAGACACCTCACAGGTCCTCAACTGGCAGCTTCATTAAATGGTACCCACAAAACTCCAGTGTCAACGTCTACAGTGAAGAGGCGACTCCGGGATGCTGGCCTTCTAGGCAGAGTGGCAAAGAAAAAGCCATATCTGAGACTGGCCAATAAAAGGAAAAGATTAATATGGGCAAAAGAACACAGACATTGGACAGAGGAAGATTGGAAAAAAAGTGTTATGGACGGACAAATTGAAGTTTGAGGTGTTTAGATCACACAGAACATTTGTGAGATGCAGAACAAGTGAAAAGATGCTAGAAGAGTGCCTGACGCCATCTGTCAAGCACGGTGGAGGTGATGGTCTGGGATGCTTTGGTGCTGGTAAAGTGGGAGATTTGTACAAGGTAAAAGGGATTTTGAATAAGGAAAGCTATCACTCCATTTTTCAGCACCATGCCATACCCTGTGGACAGTGCTTGATTGGAGCCAATTTCATCCCTCAACAGGACAATGACCTAAAGCACACCTCCAAATTATGCAAGAACTATTTAGGGAAGAAGAGGGAGTGTCTAGTGAAGCAACTGGGAAGAGAGTGTTGCTATTTTAGGCAAAAAAGGGCCACATTTAATGACGCACACCTGGGGTCATAAAATGTAACCTTTAATGGTCTGATTAAAATTAGTGAGGGAAGAGGGCAAGGGTAAAGGCCAGCGAAAATGTTGACATAAGAAATCACTGTAACTCACAATTACTAACTATTGTGAGTTACAGTGATTTCTTATGCCCTCTTCCCTCACTAATTTTAATCAGACCATTAAAGGTTAAATTTTATGACCCCAGGTGTGCCTAGAATAGCAACACTCTCTTCCCAGTTGCTTCACTAGACACTCCCTCATCTATCTTATTGCCACATGACACCACCCTAATTGTATTAATAGGGCAATTTTAACAGTTTCCTTACGAATTTCTTTGCACCCCACTTGAATAGTTTCTGTCTGTGCGGTATATCTTTTCTTTTGTATTTAGGGAAGAAGCAGGCAGCTGGTATTCTGTCTGTAATGGAGTGGCCAGTGCAGCCACCAGATCTCAACCCCATTGAGCGGTTTTGGGGGTAGCTTGACCGTATGGTATGCATGAAGTGCCCATCAAGCCAATCCAACTTGTGGGAGGTGCTTCAGGAAGTGAAATTTCTTCAGATCTGCAATGCTGCAAAACTTTCTTTGACAAAAGCAAAGTTTGAAGGATAAAAATATTATAAAAAATTAAATAAATAAAAATGATTATTTCTAACCTTGACTATATGTTCTATTCATTTTGCAACTATTTTGATAAATAAAAGTCAGTTTTCATATGAAACACAAATTTGTCTGGATGACCTGACCCTAAACTTTTGAACGGTAGTGTATGTCTCATAATTAGGGCACGCACTCACAACCGCTATCATGTATGTGTATGCTACAAAATGCCAATGTCTGGTTTAGAGCCAATAAGTATACCATTACACACAGTTCATCTAAGAGCACCAGAATATGAGGACATGCTATACAGATATGTGTACTATATTCTTTGTTTGTTCAGGGTACAAATAACCTTCAAAGAATGACTTGGATAGATGTAGTCAAACTAATGAATTAAGAGGAGCACAAAAAAATTAAACAGTGCTGTGACAACCATTACACATAATGAAATTCTGTACGATCCTGAATTTGCCAAATTTACCAATCAAAAAGACCTAGACAAATATAGGTGTTTATGCAAAACAAAAAAAGGTTCCCTGCTGTCTGGTGATGAAATTTTAGTATTAGGCTTACTTAAGGCAAAGCTCACATCTGGGCTAATCCATGCTAAATCTGAGGACTTGACAAACTAATTTTATTGTTTAAAAAACAACAAGATGGGAATATATATTACACTGGGGAAACCTAAAGCAGCTATACCATTACACAAGGGGTCTACCAATACCCCCCCAAAAGTAAACAAAATAAAGAAAAAAGTGTATGGATCAGTGCTAGGTCATACTTATGATGTTGGCAATTCTTAGAGTGCCGCTTTTAATGGCTGCTTTTTAAATTCTATATTTTTATTTTTTTGTCGTGTACATAATAGTATAGTACAGGTAAGTTCAGGAATCAGTTATCTGAGCAGTAGATAGAGATTAAATATACAGCCTTCACATATGCTAAAGAAACAGATTCAAGACCCTGGGGAAGGTACTACATTGTAGAGGCGCAGATAAATAAAGATAAGAAACCTTTATAATCTATCTGACTGCATGGTCACTTCTAGGACCTAGCTGATAGCTAAACCTAGTGCATGTTAAATACCTGTAACAGTGTGCATAACAGATAATTGATTTATTGTAAGAATAAAAGAAGAGAAAGAAAGTCAGGTGGGCAGGGGAAAGAAAAGGTGAAGATAAGGGTAGGTGTGTCATAGGTCTCCAACAAGGAGTGTTATTCACAGGGTTAGATATTATTGGGTTTGAGTCTGAGTCTGAGGTTAAATATCATCTCACCATATGCACAGGATCAGGAAGAAACCCTTAGTGATTGGAACTCAGGAGTCTCTTTAAATTGCATCCAGGCAAACCACATCAAGGTAAATCGCTGGAATTGATCTTGGGCCGACAGAGTAATGGAGTCCATTGCCTGGTATAAGTCTACTCTATCAATCCATTCCTTAATTGACAGAGGGCTAGTAGATTTCCAATGGGCTGGAATAACGGCTATGGCCGCATTGCTCAAGTGTCTGATGATGGAGTTTTTATAGGATGATATAGGTGTGCAGGAGTGGGTGATTAGCCAAAA
>WWET01000071.1:278618-294505 GCA_011038615.1 Limnodynastes dumerilii | reverse complement strand
GAGGGTGAGGGAAAGAAGTAGGGGACTAATTTTTTTTTTACCTTGGATCTTTCGGTGCCCCGTGGATCGATTGCAATGCCAGTTCGCAACTGGCTGGGAGGAATCGGGTTTTTAGTAATTGGGACTTTCTATGTGGGGACCCACACCCCATAAAGAGTCACAGTCTAACATAGTAGAGTAGTGAAACATACATAATGGGCTTAGCATATTTTGTAGGATTTGGCACAGCACATGGCCAAAATACACACACTCAAAAGCAAATCGTGCTAAGTTGTTTGCAATATTTGTTTTATATATCTCTGAAAACAATCTAAATATGCACTACTTTTTTTTTATCGTTTGCTTGTTCGCTACTGGAATAACTGTAGCAATGTTGAACAAGTCACTTGCTTAACAGGACATGTAATCATTGTGAAATACGTGCATAACATATGGAATTTAAAAGGTGTTTCACTGACAAAAATGCAAATGCCTACATCAGTGGTTCTGCTTAACAGTGCATAGAAGCACTTGCATTTGCGGATCAGAAAGTATTATGCGGTTGATTCAGAGTAGTGGAAATATGCAACTTTGAATCAGCTGTGCATCATTTAAACACTTTCGTGTTGTGCGAGCCTAAACTCTGAATCAGCCCCGATTTGGAAACCAGTGGCTCATACAACCAAATGAATAAAGTGTTTTCAGCTGTGCAAATCAGCTTGTTGAATGAAAACTGTTAAACACATTGGAGGTTGCTCAACTTATATGTTAATATAGACAGGTACATGAAGGCAGGGGTGATGTACATAGAGAAACAAAGTTAAGAAAATGCACCAGCAACACTGCCATTAACCAGTAATTAACTATGTCTTCCTATCTTTCTGCTGTGGTAGTCCTAACTCTAAACACTGAGGGCCAGATTTACTAAGCTGCGGGTTTGGAAAAGTGGAGATGTTGCCCATAGCAACCAATCAGATTCCAGCTGACATTCTCTGCTATGTAATGGGAAAGTGAGAGCTAGAATCTCATTGGTTGTTATAGGCAATATCTCCACTTTTCCAAACCTGCAGCTTAGTAAATTTGGCCCTGAGAGTCCATATAGTGTGTAATTGTGTTTTTTTTGCATTATAGTTTACTGATAGGATGACATAGGACTTGATCTAGACCTCCGCATGCTTTCTGTATGTGTGCGGGTCTGTCAGTCCGCATGGAAGAGGGGAGTGAACTTCTATCACTCCCCTCTAGGACTTTATAGCAGATCTGCTGCAATAAGGCTGCCCTAAATCAAACGTGCGGATCAATGGTCTGTACAACCACTGATCTGCGTATAAGTCGATAACCTAGCCCATACTGATTAGTGTAAATTTACCTACAGTATATACATACTGTAAATTACCATCTTCCCCCCGGGCAGAGAAGAAGAACCGCCCCAGATCACCTATCGTACGAAACTGAGAAATATGCGCATAACATTTGGAAGACTCATGCGCCCTCTTCTCCAGGCACGCAAAGTGCGTAAGTGAGATGACGTTACGTTAGGATTAATGGCAGTGTTGCTGGGACATTTTATTTTCCCATTTGTTTCTGTGCAGATTACCCCTGACCTTAATGTACCTGTCTGTGATAACCATGCCGTTTTCTAAAACTAAGATCGGAAAATGCTTGTGCTGAATACTTGCTCATACTGTTCATAGTATTGAGTTTTTTGTATAATGGTTGCTACTTGTTTTAATGACGCAGAATATATTTTAATCTCTCTTTCTCAGTTTCTGCCGTCTATTTCATGACCTTATATAATTTCTATTTCACCTTTTCACTCCTGCTTGTTGAGCAATAACTCCAACAATTTCATCCTTTAGAAGCATTTTTTCTTCTGTGGTCCATTTGATATCATGCTTGAGTTTCACCTGCACTCTTATTCCTGGTTCCATCTCAAGAGGAAGTGCGCTAGTGATGAAGGATGGGATCGAAGCTGAGGTTGGGTGTGGGGGCTGATCAAACCCCAAACATAGACGTCCATTCGGACACATTACAACACCTTTGAAACCTTTCACCTGAATGGGATGAAAATAATTAACTGACCAAAAGATATTTATGTTATGGAACTTAGTGAAATGAAATTTAGGAACTGAAGAAAAATATAGTAACTTGTTTTATGTAAGCACATGAAAAATGTCTTTATATGTGACAAAGAATGTACTTAAATCTATAGCTTTCCATTGGTTAAAGTGTTTCTCCAAAGTTGTTTGCCACTCAGTTCAAAACAGATGTAGAATATTGACTATTAGGACAGAACTTAAACACCAACAGAGCTGGCATTAAAAGTCACTGGAGCTGATTCAGAGTTTGGGAGTAAGGGCAAAACAGGTACAAGTATACAGCTTGGCTAAACCATTTTGCAAAGTAGGGAAGGAAGCTAATTGATTTTAAATCAATTTTGCTTGCATGCAGGGGAAATACTTCACTTTTGTTCATAGCTTTATGTGTAATATATAAAATAGAGTTGAGCTGTGAAAGTTCACCTCTCAATTTTAATTCTGGTTTCACAATTAAAATTTGTCTCCCCTTACAGTTCAACACGGTATAGCTCATGTCTACACTTCTACCTAAACAAAAAGGTGTAAGTGCAGCTCTGAATCAGCCCCATTATGTGGAATGTAAAAGGAAAAGTGCTTCTCCATGCAGCACAAACATGGTCCTCGGGGAGCAATAACAGTGCAAGTGGTCCAGGTCTCTTTGCTGGAGATGTGTTCATTGCTGACTGACACATTTTACAAGTGGTACTTTCTATGGACCGGATCCAGACCCCTGCACGCTTTCTGTATGTGCGGGGGTCTGGCATTACATATGAGAGAGGGAAGTGAACTCCCCCTGTCACTCCCCTCTGTCATGCAGGCTTTACTATAGCTATGCTGCCATAAGCCTGCCTTAAATTAAACTTGGATCAGCAGACCGTCCGCCGGCCGATCTGTGCGTATCCCCAAAACCAAGTCCCTACTGTACAATTTCCATCCTCCCCATCTTTTGTAATTTGAGCGGGCGAAGAGCCGCCCCATTGGACGGAACTAAGTTCAGTACGATAGAAGTTACTATTGCAACTGGCGCATAACATTTGGAGGGCAGTTTGCGTGCGCAAGTGGGCTAACGTACTTAGGTCTGGATCCGGTACTATATCACTTGTGATTCTGTGAAGAGACATGGAAAATAAGTAATGTTAGCGCTCCCTGAGGACGACACTGGGAAACATTGCTCTAAATAATGATTGAACAGTAAGGTATACTACTGTAAATTATTACGGCTCATAGGTGTGACTTTGGGAAATGCATGCTTTTGAATGCTCATAGAACTCAGTGACTGCTACTATGATTATAATATACAGTTTGGAATGCTTATTACCTTTATCGACTCCCCAGCTGGGCAGTCTAACCATTCGGAACCTTCAACTTTCACTTGGAATGTGTTTGGAGCTAAGCAACGATGCAGATAACAACGACCCTTAACACTTTCAGTCTTTAAATCCTACGGCAAGGACAGTAAAAATATATTACTTATATGTGTTTATATATAAAAAGATATTGGGGGTTGGTTAGTATTAAAACAATGTAACTAGAAGATAGACCTCTCTGAAACCATCTTTGCACAGATGTCTTTAGTTGTTTTTTTTTTTTTATGAAGTTGTTTTTTTTAGCCCCATGACAGAGATCGGTTGCAGTCCCCGCAACGATGGCCTGCTTTCAGAAATAGAGACAGCCGTACTTTTTGGCTGTCTCTATTTCGAATAGGGGGCCTTTTTAGAATTTTTTATGGATAGGTGAGTGTGCCGATTGGCAATCGATATCCCAGCGAGTTCGAAACTGTCTGGGACAGAACGGCACTATGGAAATAGCGGGGACCCACACCCACAGAGATACTAGTGAACTAATCCTACAACCATATAAAAAGAATTGAAATATTCCAGTGCTCTATGGACTGGGGAATTACCACAAATAATGATATAAATAAGATATTAAAATGACTACTAGTGGTTATTCAATAAATGCAATACAATAAAATTATTTGTGGCAATTCCCCAGTATATAGAGCACTGGGATATTTCAATTATTTTTATATTTATCTTTTATTCTTGTGGGTAGCTAGATACCAACATTTGAGATAATCCTGCTGCCTTTGTTGGCGATTAATATCCCTTTATTATTTCATACTAATCCTACAACCAGAAATTGATCAGTTCCATTTTTTATGTATGTGAATGCTGACTGAAAGATATTTATTGGGGAGGGGGGGGGCTCACTACCAACAGACATTGTTGGTGCCCAGTGCAGAAACCTGGCTTTTGAGCTTCAACCATTATCATCTTTGGAGGTTTAAGGAAAACAAAAACCATAGTAGTTGCCATGTAAAGGAAGAAAAGACAGGGTTGTTATGGTCCTCCATCTGCATTCATAAAATTCTCCATTAACTGAAGTGGTGGGAGGAGGATTAAAGGGACGTAAAAGCACATGTATTGATCAAAATATAATATGATCATCAAAATGATATACATTAGTCATATTCATCCTTCTGATTACTGAGACACTATGGACTGGATTCAGACCTCTGCATCTGCTGTTCTTGGAACTTTAAGCGCAGTGGCAGCCAAGATCAAAAGCCTGATCTCCACTGTATCCAGATTTATGTGGGAGTAAAAAACCACTCACCGGCTCACACGCACGCACTCGTGGACTTACAAACTGTGGACTATATCTTAATATCTCTGCAAAATCCCCACATAAAACGGGGTGGTGTAGTAGTCTGGATAAAACACGTCCTTACTGAACTATTGAAATACCTCCTACCTTGCATACATGTCTTATGCATACCGCCCCACTGCTGGAAACACTTCCAGTCTGGACAGGGAGAATCCATATGCCTAATAAAAGTGTGATGTATGCACACACACAAAAGCCATCCTTGTGTGCAAACAACAGCCATTTTGGTTTCAAGAGCATTAAGAATGGACCTCATGGAGGTCATTGTGATTCTAATTTTTTCACAAACAGGCAAATCCAAAGCCTTTGTCTGGCTGTATACAAATAAGGAATGCTTTCAAGTTAAGCTGTAGCTAAGATAAGAAATGCTGTACCTCTAAGATAATTCTGTTTGCAAAGTTTGAATTTGCCTCTGCCTGCAATTCAACTTCCATTTGCTGAGGTGTACATTTGAATCTATTTTTGCTGTTGCTCTCACACGGTGTATTTTAACCCTATAGTGTTAGATATTGTTATGCAGGCTCTATGAATGAAATATTCCTGGAGATCCTTACCATGTATAAGGATTTGAAGTACTAGTACATGTTTCAGTGCTGAAAGCCCTATAACCCAAGGAACTTTTATGAATTTTGTTTAATTATAAGTAATATTTATTCTAAATTGCTCATGTTCAAAGGATGAATTTATATTTGTACATCTTATGCTGACTCTATATTAAATATTGGATGTTTTTAGCACCTCTAAACAAACCTTGTGTGTGACATTTTACCTTTGTAATGTTTGAGAAGAAGCAGCGACTCTGTGGATTATAGATCTCTTCTGGCCCCTGGTTGTCCTGCTTTAGCCAGCACTCACCCTAAAAATAAAAAATCCACTCAGGTAGAAACAGTATATTGACACAAGATGCTGTAGGCTTTTAAAACTTACCCCATGTGAGAGTGGTTTGTAAATATAACATCCATCCAAAAATGTATCAGTTGAGCAGTTACCCTTGTCCAAATGCAGATGATGACAACCAATGTGACTGTTAAAGAAGAAGATTTAAGAACTACAATCCTAAGCATGTATGGTGTGGCATAATCATGCAAACCTTCACAACACTCACTTCTCATCTTTGCAGAAGAAACCAGATAATCTTTCTTGACATGTAAAAGGAAGACCAAAGGAAATGCCAGCTCCTGAAATAAAGCATGTGAGGGTTGCTACAAAGGCTAAAGCAGATCATTTGAAACCCTTCTGTGCTAATGTTACTGTGCTCTCACCTTTTCCCCACAAAAGCTGATTTTTTATGCTTGTATTAACCTTGTACCATCCCATATCTTCAAAAGCAGCCAGGGTGATTGGATCAAGGTATGTTAGATGTGGAGGATTTAGTGAGGCTGTCAGGATGGATCCTTGCATTATTCTTGATTCCCAATGCGAAGATAAAGGGGTTTCCTGTGGGGTTCAAGTACTAAATTTACAAAGAGAATGGAAATAGAGGACCATTACATCAAATGATCACATTTTTTTATTTGATGCACAATTGTTGGGTACACGATGACAGACAGACAGACAGACAGACAGACAGACAGACAGACAGACAGACAGACAGACAGACAGACCGACCGACCGACCGACCGACCGACCGACCGACCGACCGACCGACCGACCGACCGACCAGTATATGACAAATGAGCAGTACAAATATCTTTTTTGCAGCAATAATTATATATTACTTATGTCATTACTCTGAAAATAGAGCATTTGGAATAGGTATATATATGTTTGCATGTACAGCCCAATATATCTGTTTACATATTACTTACATATTTCAGTATCAACTCCACTTACCTTATTCTCCAGGGGAGCCCCAACTTCACCTCCACCTAGGTGGTTACCCATTTTCTGCATTACATTTGGAGTATAAATTCGAAGTTGACCAAGTTCATCTGTATTTGTAACTCGGGAACGAGAAAAACATTCATGTCCTATTTTTAAAGAAAAGTAAAAAAAAAAAATCTAATTTTCTACACAAATTACCACTTTTGATGCAAAACATATTTGGATACAATAATACGGCTCAAACGATGTAATGATTTTAAACCCGTGGCAGTAATGTGACCGATGAAAATGTGTAACTCAATGCATAAATTATGGGCTCAGATATCAATAATAACACAGAAAAATCTGTATTACCTGAGTCATAAAGACTACAATCTATCCAGTGCTCAAACAGACTGCTTGAGAATCCAAGAGCATGAAGCATTTCATGCAAAGATACCTAAGATAAATAAAGAGATATTATTGTTCATTAACTTGGTATGGGTGAATGGCATACATTTATACTAGCTTATTAAAACTGTTATAGATTGTTTGTTATAGGTCACAGAAATGAGAAGATATTGGTGATGATTACTTGTGGCCTGTGGATTACACATCTCATACCTGTACTATATGATGATGCTGGAACACTCCCTCTCTCAGACGCTTTGGGCAGAACACAATGACCCCAGCAATAGGACGACCTGAGTGGTCCAGCTGACAGTATGATGCGTATGCAATGACTAAGGGCTTAAAAGATGTGATATAATGAATGTAAATGTAAACATAACATAACATTGGATAGAGAAAGACATGGCTGATAATATTAAGGTATACACAGGTATTAATTACACAGAGTTTTTCAAGAACAATGGGCCTGATCCAGAGTAATGCTGTTGTGCTGAGCGTACTAACGCTCAGCATAACCACGTTACACTCCCCCTGCCAGATCGTAATTACACTGGGTTACGCCAGCTGAAGACTATCCTAAGTTCAGCCGGCGTAACCCAGTGTAACTACGCTGGGACGGCGCCGTTAGTACGCTAACGCCGCCCTCCCAGCCTCATTACCCTCCCTTCCCCCGTCTACCTGCACTAACCTCAGCATAGTAACGCTGGGGGACGCCCCCTCCAGCGTTACTACGCTGAAGCTATAGCAACGCCAAGCAACATCTACCCGGCGCATGCGCAGATCGGCTTTTAAGCCAATCTTACTCTGCTGGCTGGCGTTTTAACACCAGCCAGCGTAGGTCTGGATCAGGCCCAATGAGAGTTAATACAAATTACTTTTTTCAAATGGAATGTTGAGGCAGTAAACAAATTTAGACTCTAGGGGGCAACATACAAGAAGTAACAATTTTTATGAGTGTTATAATCAAGGATTGTTTGTTTGTTTAATTTCTCTCAATTTATGTATGCAGTAAGGGAAACATTAAATGTTATAAATGCCTGTTTCAATCACTCCAAGAAGGAGAAAAAGTAAACTTGAATTCTGAGCAATCATTCATGAACATAGCAATGAAAACAAAACAAAAATCAAACTAGAGCTCTAAAGCTGGGCACACACTGGGAGCTTCTGTATCGACCCAACATCATTACAAAGATTACTTTCGATTCTGCGGCTGATCTTTATACTGTCCAGACTGAAACGATTGGTGGCTGAACCATCCAGTATGTGACAGCACACTCTGCAGAAAGAAGCAGACATCAGGCATTGTAATCGTTCAAAATAAATCTGCCTAAAATTCAACGATCCTTGCAGAGTACACACTTCAGCGACGTCGTTCCAAACACTCGTTTATCTGCTGATTGCAACAATAATTGTGTGAAAAAGTCCCAGTGTGCACCCACCTTTATTCTCCATGTGTTTCTTTCATTGTTGCATACTGCATGGCACACTGATTCAGGGGGAGCATTAAGCCAATAGCTTGATGTAGGTTGCTTTTGAGAAGATGAATAATTAATAAAAGATAATGAAATAAACAATAGTGTTAATAGTGTTAATCACTTTTTTCTTACATAAAAGCTCTCTATATGGGAATAACACGTCTTATTTCTTAAACTATATTTTACACATATACAAACATTTTATTTTACTGTGTGAAAAGTGCATGTATTGAGAATTTTTGTTTCCAGTTGTTCCACTCACAAGACATATACACATAACAGTTTTAACTACAGTTAAAGATAAAATGAATTTAAACTGTTTTGTCATCAAATATCAATGGTAGACCCATTTTAAGGTGAATTTGTAGTTTCGCATTGTTATTTTCCCATTACCTGCAATGCACATTTCTCTGTCTGCGCTACTCTTACATACAGCAGGAAATCTGTATCGGGAACACCGCTTCCTTTTGGAGTCACATAAGTTGGTTCTTTCCCATTCATTGGCCAAACTTCATATCCATGCAGATGAGAGTCTGGTATCTAAAAAGAGAATTATGTTAAAGTAAAAATGGTGTTGTTCCTGACATATGCTCTGTTAACATTTCGACAAAAGTCCTCATACCACAACATCTAGGCAACGTTCTCCATAGTAAGATATGTCCCGAGATCCGCACCTAAATATAAAATATTGCAAGTTCAGAAACAGAAACAAAACAAATGGCAGTATGCAGATACAACATTTACAGTCACCTGAAATGTGCATATAATGATAATAAGTCTAAGCTATTAGCATTTAAATTAAACATATAAATAAATGTTCTTGCTATATAAGAATAAATGAATGAGCAATTGGTGAAGTAGTAGTTATAAAAGTAACAATAATTGGTCTATTTCATATAATAATGCTAATAACTATGGGCTGATTCCAGAATTACAATATTGCCCTTTTGTATATTTTTTGCACTGTGCAAGTGTGGGAATCCACTTTAACCAATCATAATGCATCCTGAGCCAGACTTAAAAGGAATGACTTGAGAGTAAGGCTCTGGGGTGAGTTTTAAGGGGGTGTTCTGGGCGAAAGTAGACAAACTTGGGTCCCATAGAAAGGGGGCAGTGTCCTCCTTTATCTACAATCCTCACTTTCCTCCTGGTAACTCTTCTCCTTATTTCAAGACATGGTCTGATGCTGGGCTTTATAGGGTGGGCCAGCCCGTGGGTTCCGCTGCCTTTTCAAACTCTTGCTGAAAAATTTAATCTCACTCAAAGGGACTACTGGACCTACCAGCTTTGCCACTTCATTCACACAGCCCCCTTCAGTACTGAGTTCTACCTTGCAGAATCTTCGTTTGCACTCAGCCCACTCCACTGACACACATTGTATCTACTCTTTACAGACTCCTAGTTTCCCACTCCTCTTCCGTGGAACATACATTTATACAAGCCTGGAACAGAGAACTTGCTGCCCCCCTCGATACCTCTGACTGGGAAACAATTTACAAAAAAATATATTGTTCCTCTTACAGCCTTTCTGTAGTGGAAACCCGTTATAAACTGCTTTCCCGGTGGTGTATGGTCCCAACCCGTTTGCAAAAAATCTTTCCCAAGACTTCTAGTGTATGCTGGAGATGTGGCCTGGCGAGCCGGACCTTTCTTCACATATGGTGGGATTGTACCCTGATCAAGCCCTTTTGGAAACGTGTTATAGCACAGTCAGACACTTGGCTGGGGGCGAGGTTTCTGGGAAGCTGGAGTTCTGGCTCTTGGCATTGGACTTCTCTCCCATTTCTTCCTATAAAAATTCCCTTTTAGGCCATCTTAGCAATGCTGCAATTGAAGTAATTCCTGTCCACTTAAAGTCCTCCCCCCTCTATAAAGGAGTGGGTAGATAGGGTAGATCTATACTATAATATGGATGAGATCGCTCTATCAGCTACCGATAAATTCCAACAATTCATCACTATTTGGTATACCTGGACAAAGTTTAAACTGTCCCCTGAATTTAGGGGCAGTGTCCTCCTTTATCTACAATCCTCACTTTCCTCCTGGTAACTCTTCTCCTTATCTCAAGACATGGTCTGATGCTGGGCTTTATAGGGTGGGCCAGCCCGTGGGTTCCGCTGGCCCCCTGCCTTTTCAAACTCTTGCTGACCAATTTAATCTCACTCAAAGGGACTACTGGACCTCCAGCTTTGCCACTTCATTCACACAGCGCCCTTCAGTACTGAGTTCTACCATGCAGAATCTTCGTTTGCACTCAGCCCACTCCACTGACACACATTGTATCTACTCTTTACAGACTCCTAGTTCCCACTCCTCTTCCGTGGAACATACATTTTTTACAAGCATGGAACAGAGAACTTGCTGCCCCCCTCGATACCTCTGACTGGGAAACAATTTACAAAAAATATATTGTTCCTCTTACATCCTTTCTGTAGTGGAAACCCATTATAAACTGCTTTCCCGGTGGTGTATGGTCCCAACCCGTTTGCAAAAAATTTTTCCCAACACTTCTAGTGTATGCTGGAGATGTGGCCTGGCAAGCGGGACCTTCCTTCACATATGGTGGGATTGTACCCTGATCAAGCCCTTTTGGAAACGTGTTATAGACACAGTCAGACACTTGGCTGGGGGCGAGGTTTCTGGCTCTTGGCATTGGACTCCTCTCCCATTTCTTCCTATAAAAATTCCCTTTTACGCCATCTTAGCAATGCTGCAATTGAAGTAATTCCTGTCCACTGGAAGTCCTCCCTCCCTCAATAAAGTAGTGGGAGATAGGGTAGATCTATACTATAATATGGATGAGATCGCTCTATCAGCTACCGATAAATTCCAACAATTCATCACTATTTGGTTTACCTGGACAGAATTTAATACTCTGCTATGTGCCTAAAGGACCTATATCCCTCTATCCTCCCCCCCACCACACTTTTTTGCGGACTACAATTGAGCTCCTCCACTTGTATAGTTGAATTGGGTCAGATAGTAGTATTTACTGATAACTGGATGGTTGTGTTAATGTGGTCTTAGTGACTATTGAATTTGTATTAGGGTTGTATTTGACATACGCTATACAAAAGTGAACATAAGAGTACCTGGCTTCCCCCCCCCCTTATCCTTCCTTCCTCTCCCCCTTTTTGCATTGTTTGCTAATTATTCGTGTTCTTGAAGGTCTGACATCACTTACTTCCCTTAAGCTTCTTTAAGCCTACCATTTTATGATAAAATGTGCTAAATTTTGCCTGTATTTGCTGTATTTGGATGATTTTACATTGTGTAAAGTGTGAAAAGTCATGACACTGTTTCTATGTAAAATAAAGAATTTATAAAAAAAAAAAAAAGGGCAGTGTGCGAGTCTGATTGTGGGGGTTGACCTTACACCGATAACCCCCATATGGTGACCTTCTTCTCCACCTGCTGGCAGAGGAGAGCACTAAGCTGTCCACTGCTGGCAATGTATTATTAAACAGCGCTAAATAGACATAAAGTGCTAAGCGCTGTCTAAGCTGCCAGTCACTAACATCTTTTCTCTGTAGATACAGGATGAGCTGCTGCAATAGGACCTAGCAGTCACACCCTGCACCCACAGTATTTAAGGCAGTGTGGTATTTCCTCTTAGTCAATTTGCAGTATAACAGATCCCTCTATATGTATTCTAATCCAAAGCCAGACTTCTGTACTTATGTGAATCTTCACACACTTGAGGGAATGTAAGATAGGCCCTGGCTACAGTTATTAGTATAAGTGGCTGTGGTTAAAATGTGAATGCACTGTTGTCTGGATAATGCAGATCTTTCTAAATCTTCAGCATAGTCCAGATCTTACCTTTTGTAATTGGTTAGAGAGGGATCACCCCAGATAGACCGGCAAAATCTGTTCATGTCACGATTCAGAAGTAATGGTCCTTCAGATCTATGCACTGAAATTCACAAAGAAATCATCTCTTATCAAATAGATATGATCTATTATGCTGGCCACACACTTTACAAAGGCCCTCGCTCTGACATAACACTTGATGTTTCCACAAATCAGTCATTGCCATACTCTGATCAGCAGAATATTGTCTAAACAGTGATCAATTGCATAAAAACTGGACTCCAGAAATACCATATTACTTTGCACCACTATGAGATGTTACCCACTAGCAGTAAATCTGCAGTTTGTTTTAATATGGCAAACAAAGCACAGTAAAAGTAATCAAGCCTTTTCTCTGCATTATTTTGATTGTATTCACAAGCCTTTGAGGCTTCCACAATATGATTCTCCATTGTTGACCTTTTTGCATATAAAAAATGACCGTCTAAAAATCATTAAAAAGATGCAATTAGCATCTCTAATAGCAATAATTGATATGGGCATACAGTCATGCGCCATTATATAAATGCTAGTAAAATACATGTAATTTATAGCACTGGGTTAAACAACCACTGGAAACTGTTATTGAGACAGTTGGATGTTTGATATATGGGAGTTTGATTAGATTTTGTTACAAAGCAAATTAATTGATCTCGTATTGGTTCGCATGACATTTTTAGCATTTTTGATTTGAGACAACGGGCCAGATTTACTAACCTGCGGGTTTAAAAAAGTGAAGATGTTGCCCATAGCAACCAATCAGATTCTAGCTGACATTCTCTAGTATGTAATAGGAAAGTGAGAGCTACAATCTGATTGGTTGCTAATGGCAACATCTCCACTTTTTCAAACCCACAGCTTAGTATATCTGGCCCAAGGTGCGTATTAAAATCCGCCATGTAAATTTACAGAAAAAGCTTCACGAACAAGCTTTACAGACAATTGCATCAGGCCATGTGAGTCTAAAAGTTACCGGTCCATAGTTTATGAGTACCCTGCACAGACAATTCTTATTTACATTTATATTTATATTGCTTTTATTGTGACTCTCACCTGATAACATGTTAGCGATGATATCAGTTACATCTCTGATGGCTGACTGCAGCTGTCTGTTTTGTTCTGTCGTAAGGAGGGCACTCTCACCTGGGAGATACCAGGGGGTGACCCTGAGTGGCAACTGAGGTGCCCATGATGTGGCACGTGTAGATTTTCTATTACTATGGGGAAATAAAGCCGGGGGAGACACCACAGAAGTGTTTCTTTGTACAGCGTCATGAAGACAGACGGAAGAACACAAATGTATAATTAAAGCAAAACAAAGGACACATACCAGAGTGATTGTCATGGAGGGGGAATTATCTGCTAGAATAATTAGCAGAATTAAAGACAACTAAATATACACTCTGTCTAGAAAAGGCCTATGATGTATTCTGATAATCTAGGCATATCTTTATGATACAATTATCCAACAAGGGACCAACACTCGCTCACCATCCACTCATCCAAGTGCACTAGAATCATCAAGGCAACCTCACTACTGTCCTTTCTGCCTGATTGTCTGCTCTGTCCTGTATCATCTGCTGGCTTGGATGAGCTATGCCAGACAGAAAGTTGTGGAACTGGTTTCTGTAGCTCAGGAAGTTAATGATCAAAAGAGACAGAGGGGCAGGGAGCGTGAAAAGAGAAGGGGAGCTGGTGAGAGATCATGAAAGAGACACAGTGCATGAAACTAAGAGACAAACATGAGAGTGAAGCTTCTAGAAAAACATGACCTAGAAATATGCAGTATATTCATGAATTAATATACTACCAATTAAAGAACTCCTGAAGGTTTGGTTTTTCTTGTATCATTTAGATTGAACTCATCATATTATAATTCATATTATAATCATATTATAATTTAATGTACTTTCTTTCCATGAGCTATGTCAGCTTTTAATGACCCTCCTTGTAAAACTAATATTGCATTTAGCCAATGTGTATGTATTCAGTCACTCCAGATCATTAAAAATTACAACAAATATTTAAGGGGATTGGACCGGTCCGATGACAAATCCCTGAGGCATCCTAACTACTGCCCAACGGGGGCAGACACTCCCCTTACTTGCATGGAGTTACGCTACTAGGACCTTACCTTAATATTTTCTTTTAACATGGGGACGGTGCGGAAATGTGTATTGTACATTAGGGCTAAACCAGATCTTACTGTACAATTTACATTACTGCCCTCACCCACAGAGTAGAAGTGCTTACACTTTCAGATCTGGCCCACTACACTGTTAGAATACTTACCAGGATGGATTCTTAGGAAGGAAACTAAGCACGGAGAATGCCTATCCCCGCCTCCCCGGCTAATCTAAATCCCTCCCCACTCCCTCTTCTAAATAAACACTCTCAGAGGCGGAGTGACCTAACTGGTACGTAGATTGTGTAAATGACCTACTATGCATGCATAGTAAGTCATTTCTCAAAACTCCACACCTAAGAAGCAGAAGCCTACAAGGATCCCACAGCGGTGTCAGAAGATCTGTCCAAGGGTTGGGCAGTGTGTACCTGCCACACGATTTCCTCAGCCGTAAGAATGTTTTGTTGGAATTTGGGGAAATGCTAGTATGCTAACCAGCAAGAGGACACAACTATTGTTCATCCATGTGTCACAGACATACAGACTGACAGAAGAAAATAATAATAATAATCTGACCATCTCTTTAATTAGAATTCTTTTTGGTCAGATTGCACTTTTTAATGTGTTGCTGAAAACTAAATAAATTTACAACTATTTAATCTGAAAGGATGGAAAGTGTAAATAATATATTGTGTTGTTGATACGCTTTTTATTTGTATTATTTACTTTTTATTACTAATCTTTATTCATAAGGCACAACAAAGGGTCACCGGTGCTATACAGACATAAAAGGCCTTATACAAACCTGAACCAATGCCCAATGTTGTTGCATATTTTTGTATTCTTATGCACTGCACATAGCCAGAATGACCATGCACTGTTGTGACCACTTGTCCTCAGAGAATTGTTTCATGGGAGGGAATGGTGGAAGGACAAAGTCAATGTACAGTGGGTCGTGCTGACACAAGTGAACACAATCCAGACATAAGTATTCATAGTTTACAGCAAAGCATTTGCCCAGCCACAGATCATGTCTATGTCCAGGGAGCTGCCAAGAGCTGACACTCCACAAACCTCCACAGACCAGCATGTAAGAATCTGAACTTATGAACACAATAAAAAGTGTGAAAGTTCTGCTTATGCATTGCATTGGTTTAGAAAAGAAAAAAACAACAACAATATACACAGGGGCTGGCTGGCAAACTTTAGCCTGGGGGGCAAGCCCACAGCAGCGGCCCATGAGTTAATGGCTTGTCCTTAGGGTAAACAATATTTCTAGTCTCCACTATACAATTCCCTCTTTATCTTAAAAACCGGCACACAATATAGGCTATATATCTTATGGTTTTTTTTTTATTTATGTATCTCCAGGCTCCCAGTATTCCCCATCATGTCTCCCCAGCTCCCAGTAACCCCCATCATGTCTCTCCAGCCCTCCCCCAGTAGCCCCCATCATGTCTCCAGCCCCCTCAGTATCCCCAATGTCTCTTCAAG
>WWET01000071.1:241528-256635 GCA_011038615.1 Limnodynastes dumerilii | reverse complement strand
ACGACCAATTGTTACATCCATTCCTAGTCTGATCACCAATCACCTGACAATTTACAAGTGTGTACACTACTGCTTTGTGCAAGGCTTCTCCTGATTCTGATGTCATGCAGTGCAACCTTTGAGGGTGGTGTGGCAAAAATTGGAAGAGTGTGTATGGTGGGGTGATCGATTTAGCAGATCATTTCAGCAGATGCAGGTTGGAGGTCGCAATTAACAATTGTGTATCATTTATTGGGTATATCTGCAACCCTGGACTTTTGTGGGATTGTGTAAACAGTCTGGTCTGGAGGTTGATCTGAAGAGGATTGGACAAGTGTGTACTCAGCTTTACTCATATTCCTCAACAAATCTGACATCCACTCCCCCATTCTTGTCAGCCTCCTAATTGTAAGCTTTTAAGGCCAATGACCTGTTTCTTTGTTATTTCTTCCCCTTTCTATTAATGCTATGTACACACCGACAGTTTTAGCTAACAATCTGACAATGTCCCTATACCCACTTCTTTCTAGTTTCCTGTGGATCGTTTTACAAACTCTTCAAATAAATCTTTGCTGCAAAGATAAGGTCACCCACAAGGTGGCTCTATGCAGAAATATGAATGGGAATTGTCGCAGTGAAGCTCGTGTGTCAGTACACACTGAAGTTATTGCCATACATAGGACACTGCTGACTGGCAAAATTAGGAGGTCCCAATAATGAAATCACATCATGCTATGTCGTTTTTAACAATTCTGAGCATCGTGGGACAGTACATACTTGTGAGACGTGGAAGCTATCTGCCGATTATTGTGTGATCTGCGCGATAATTGTCAGATAACCCTCCAGTGTGTACCCAGCTTTACATTGAATTGTGCTTGCTTTTTCATTTTGTACATGTATATACATCCATGCCATCTGCCTGAATAGGATTTTGACTCCACAAGACTGAGGAATGATACTTCCCACACTTTCGGGTAAAGGGACTGAGTTGTGATAGCACTGGGCATTCCCTTTTACTATAATGTCCTAGGCTTTGTGGGGCCCTAGGTGAAAAATTTGAAAGGGGCCTCATCAAACAAAGTCATATTGAATATATTTTACCACAGCCTTTTTTTACTTAGTTTCAATCTCTCTTTCATACAGAACATACACAATTGTGAGCAATTCACGTGTAAGATGATGGCCCAGATTCACTACACCGTACGTGTTACACATATGGTCTTAAAATACCGATCTTAAAAGACCACATATACGCAATCTACGTAACGAAAGGATACGTAGATTACGGAAAATAGTTACTACGCATGCGTAGTAGCTACTTTCGGTATTTTAAGACTGTATGTGCAACACATACAGTGTTGTGAATCCGGGACGATTTCTGTAAGGTCTAGAGGAGAGAGAAAATCAAACCAAGTTAAACAAAGTTAATTAAATATATTTACATTTTTTTGTTTCTATTTTTTTTATTTGTTATTGCAAAACAGCTATAACTGTCACCACATTGCCCCCTCTCCCCAGATTATTTAACAGTAATATTTCTTATGAGTAAAGAAATACCACTTATTTGGGGTGGACTGACTGACTTTTCTCCTCACAGTCCTATCTTTGTTAAGCTGGCCAAATACTAGAGCGTTTATCTGCCCAATCACCCAATTATCGGGTGATCAGACAAATAATCGCTGTAGTGTATGGCCAGGATCAATTTTTGAAACACCATATAAACGCACCAGAAACTCTCTGCTACAATTATTTTATCTTTCAACATGTTTGATTTAAATCGAACCCGATATTTTAAGGGAGCTAATCAGCTAGCTGAATGGCTCCCTATTCTTCAAAGCTGCTGCAGATCTATGTACTATACTGCTCTGACAGCTGTGAAGTTATATTTTAAAGCTGTCAAAGCAGCATAGTATATACAGCAGCGGCTATTGCAAGGATGAGTACAGAGGGATCAGCCGAAACTGTGCTGTGTGAAGCGCGGCTTCGGCTGATTCTAATCTGTATTACTGCCTGCAATAGCCACTGCTGTATATCTATGTACTATGCTGCTCTGACAAGTTTGAAGGTATCAGAGCTGTCAGAGCAGCATAGTACTAGCCCTGGCGGGAAATCGTCCCGTTTATCGGCCCACCCCCTTCTGGGACTGATAATCGTCCTAGTGTATGCCCAGCTTTACAGCAGGACTGATGGGCATCCTGCTGTCAAGGTGCCTTTTCAGCTAGTGTAGAGTACACAACTAATGGCTTCATTGTGTCACACGAATTTTGCTACTGTTATAGAGATCCAGAGGCTTTGTCCTGGCTGCTCTTTCTGATAGAGAGAGCAGGAGAGCACCTCCACAGAAGGGCACCACCTTATTCTTGATTCCAATCCTGCTCTGGAGACAGCAGCAATTAAGGGCCTCAGTTTGCGTCAAGGTCACCTAAGCAGCATGGCCCTAGGCAGCCCACTATATAGCCTAAGGCCTGCTCTGATACAGTATAGATCAGGCCTGGGCAACCTGTGGCTCTCCAAGTGATGTGAAACTACGAGTCTCAGCATGCTTTGACTGCATAGGCATAGCTGATACCTGACAAGAGGTGCTGGAACTCGCAGTTTCAAAACACCTGGAGAGCCACGTTGGCCAAGTCGTGTATAGAAGTCCCTTCTCGAGTTGTACTGATGCAGAATTTAATGCTTCTGGGATTTACCATGCAATGGAAAAGCTAACTTAGTCCATGGCTGAAGTTAGGGTAGCCTTCAGCAGGTGTAAGGAAGGGGTTATACGCCCGCACAGGGGGAGTGTCAAGGTAAGTGAATGCCGATATGCTGTGCTTTAGTAAGCACAGCGCATCGGCGTAGGTCTGGATCAGGCCCAAGGTCACCTAAGCAGCATGGCCCTAGGCAGCCCACTATACAGCCTAAGGCCACCTCTGATACAGTATAGATCAGGCCTGGGCAACCTGTGGCTCTCCAAGTGATGGGAAACTATGAGTCTCAGCATGCTTTGACTGCATAGGCATAGCTGATACCTGACAAGAGGTGCTGGGACTCGCGGTTTCAAAACACCTGGAGAGCCACAGATTGGCCAAGTCGTGTATAGAAGTCCCTTCTCGAGGTGTACTGATGCAGAATTTAATGCTTCTGGGATTTACCATGCAACTTAGTCCATGGCTGTTGAAAGTCCATCTGAGTATGTGTGAGAGGTTAAGTTGCAAACACATACAGTAGATGCCTGGATACTGCAGCTAAGTGTTTAAATCTCCTACTTAGGGATCTGATTGCTGGAAAATCACATTCTTGAATGCGTACCGTGTATATTTATTATGTCATCTGTAGTTGTTCTGCTCCTGTATGCAACACTGATGTCATTTTCTGGTTGTACAGCATTGTGAGACATTTATGTTGCCTTATAAGTAAAACATACTAATAAAAATACTTAGTTTTTTTCCACTGGTTTTGTAAGCTGTATATCAAATAAACCATATCATATAATAAAAATGGTCTGGATTCCAATTGCTAGGATCTGAAAATGGCAGCATTTTGTGACACAGCATGTGTCTGCTGTATGGTTTTTTAGATCCAGGTGCAAGCACTTTTTGGGAAAGAAAGTATTTCAATTGTACAGTGTGGGCATTCCCGACACACCCACACTATGCAGACTTCCGAGTGCATTCTAAAAGTGAGGATGCTTCGTATATTCTAATGGGTCACTGTGTAAGTCTGAGTGCCCCCCCCCCCCTGCTTGCTAGATTTAACCCATGACCTATTCTGAAATTAGTAGATCCAAATACCATGTTAAAGTTCCGGAATGTTCAGTGCTATATTATTGTTAGGTCGTTTACATGAGAAAGTATGTATTTAACAATAAATTGTGCTGGCCAGACATTTTCAGGTGCAAAAGAGATAATGGCATACAGATACATCTCTAATATCTAGCCTGAGATACCTAAAAATTTGCTTCCCTAGAATTTTAAGTTTCCTGCAATTTATAATCGCTTCATCGTCAAAGATGCACCTGTGTATTGATCAGTTCCACTGAATTAGATAACTCACAAATAGAGCTACACCTCCCTCTGGGGGGGACATCTGTAACAATCTGACCTATCTTTTTTGCCCTTGTGGATGATTAGAATTATTATTATCAGTGCCACCCTTACAAGTGGAGGGGCCCAGGGCAAAGCATACTCATGTGCTGCTGTTCTGTATATGATGCTGATATACTGTAGCAGACGGCCGTGGCTCTGTATTTGAAGCTGGCAGGACGGCCCCCCAGACCGCAGTGCCCAGGCAGGGGGCCCAGTTCAAACACCCTAAGTGGTAGTACTGAATATTATATTCATGTACTAATTATTGATTTAATCTATTGAATTGTAGTGCAATCTGTTAAAATCTAATCATTTCAAATCATAAATAAATAACTATTAATCATGATTATAATTCTTCCAAAACTATTATTAGATTTGTTTAGGTACTACTATAGAATAAGGCAATTTAAAGCAAATAAATCCAGATTATGTACAGAAAGCTTTATTGTTCCTTCCATGTTCCTTATGTTCTGTTTCCTAACAAGAAGCAAATTAACCATTATCTGTTGATGATAAGAGGTCATCACTGAGGCACCACATTCCCATAACAGATCTGTATCTTCTGGATCCAGAGTTCCATGCAGGAGTTTTCCAAATGGTTGTGGGCTATTCAGACTTCCCATTTTAAGTGAGGATGGCATGAAAGTGTTATGGTTGGGGTTGGATAGAGTATCTTCATGCAAGCAAGGGAAGTAGCTCCCCTTTTGCCGACACAGAGGCTGGATTCCCACTGCCAATCTAAGCTGCATCTGGTCCCATTGACTATATCACTGATATATTTTCTGGATGACACATTTTGATTCTTTGAATTCTGGTAAATATAAGGTCTTGCTTCAAAATTGTTATTTTATGAGACAGATATATATGAATGATTTTCTAATCTCTATTATCTGAAATGGCTGCTTTGCATATTCTCCATATCAGACTGGTACTGAGATATTTGTTGTGGGAGTTTATTACAGTTTCACCTGAACTTTCAGCTCTATTTATCCACAGATGGCGCTCTCAGATCTTCCCAGCACCCCTTTGGCTCTTGAATACCTCAATGACTTTGACCTGATGAAGTTTGAGGTTAAGAGAGAACCACCTGAACCAAGAACTGCCCGTCTGGCCCCTCCACCATCTCTGGGCTCTACACCATGCAGCAGTGTTCCACCATCACCAACATTCAGTGACACCCCTGAGCCAGCAGGACCACCTCGTCCTAGTCTAGAAGAGCTGTACTGGATGGCAGCACTACAGCAGCAGATGGGTGGGGAAGGACTGCCATTAACACCAGAAGATGCTGTGGAAGTATTGATGGGTGGAGGAGCACCTTCTCTTCAAGGGATGGAGGGGGGATACAGGACTGGGGGGCAGCACCCTCACAACAATCACGCTTCTGGTTACTTGCTGAGTCCTGACGATATGAATTCACAGCAGCACCAGGTAACTGATAATGGAAAATGCATAAAAACCCAAGAGGTTATAAAGTTGTATTCATTTTTACATTGGTACTGTCACAAGTCACAGTGCTGTGTCTTAGACTTTGATGTCAAACAAAAGTGACTTTTTTTTTAATGGTTTATAACATGCCAACATATTGTTAAAGTTTATGTGGCTATTGTAAAAGGTTTTCACTGTTTACAAGCGTGATTACTGCGTATAGCATGTGAGTACATACGTGTGACACGGTTAGTGACGGGATTTGTCAGTGCAGTTATATCCATAAAGCCGGACATGTCACTGATCACTTAATCTGCTAATATTAAGAGATTGAGAAGAGGGAAAGACAGAGATGAAGATTAAAAGACTCAATAAACAGAAGGGTAAAGAACAGTGGAGATAAATACACTAAGATTACACAGAAATACAATTCACAAAATTATAACAATACAACGTTTGTGATGAAAATAAATATAGAGCGTAACTCAGTTATACTTTACTAGTTTGTTGCAATATTGTTTTCTTTTTTTTTATATACTTCTTCATGCTTCATATTTAAAATGATTTTCTTTAGAACCAATAACTTTTGCACACATAAATTGATAAAGCCACACATTTTCCAACTTACAATTCTTATTGCATTATGGGTATAGTCCAACACCAAACTTTGAATACATATTTATAGAGTAACATATCATTGTTAAGAAAGGCTATTGGTTAACAATGTAAAAATCAGAATCTGCAATTATATTATATGCATTTGTATTCTTTGTTGGCTTGTATTGAGATTTTAGTTATGCTGATTATCAAACTCAAAGTGTTGAGCAAACAGGAAACTGTTGATGTAACTTTGATTGTAGTCAACAGAATGGCATTACTTAAGTAACAGATGGTGGCTAGTGGCAACTATGTATACAAAACAAGAATGGCAACAGTGAAGGTCTAACCATAATGCAATTAAGACAATTTTGTTTTGAATAGCATTTGTGATCTACTTTTCTGTAAATATTAAGTAATATTAAATGCATCCTACATGTCAATATCATAAAATGAAAGATTTTTCTTTTGTCATTTTTCAGAACACTTTTGTCACAACAAAGCAGGATTTCAGATGTTGTCTATAATGTATAATCTAATACATCTAGTACATAAGTGTAAGCATTAGCAATAAATTATTACCCCTGAGTCTCTTATAAAACTACCAAAGTAGTGTTGTACTTAAAATAAAACTACACACAAAGGGCATCATGTATAGTTATTTGCACACAGCAGACTTTAGTGGTTGCAATCTTATTTTCAGCACTGTGCATGCCCCCAAAATAGATGTATGATGCATTGTTGTCTTGATTATACTGATTAAAATTGTAAAGCGCTGTGTAATCTGTTGGCGCAAAACCTGTTACTAAATAAATAAATAATTGTAGGCAATTGTACATATAGCACCTTCAAAGGGGGTGCAATTTTGCATTGAAAAATATGTCTTGAACCTGCTCAGCCTTGGTACAGGTACATACACACAAATAACGAATGCTGGCCACTCTTTACAAATATCTCATCATCAGTTAGTAGCAGAAAAACAAAAACAAAAACTTGTGAATTTGCTCCTGGTCAAACCACGGAAGGAAAACAATATCATTTATTTTGTTTTGCATGCAGGGAATTACTGGCAGACTTTTCATATTACACCCAAAATGAAGTTGATTTAGTGCATGACTGCCGTGAACGTTAAAAGTTTGTATGGTTTTTGTGCCTCCTTCCCAAATGTTTACAGTAGAAATAATAAAATGACAATAAAAAATTCCATACTAATTCAAAGTGTCAGTAAAGAGATCAGTGGAAGTGTTAGCACGATAAGTAAATACAGCACAGTACACCACAAGCTGAGGATGACCCACCTGTGAGGATGTTTCCTTGCATTTAAATAGTTGTCTTACTTATATAATGTAGACAACAAAAGTATTGTAGATCACAGTAATCACAATAGCAATAATAATAATAATAATAATAATAATAATAATAGCAATAATAACTGTATAATACATGAGTTGTGTGAATGCAAAAGATGTTGTGATTTTTATCACTTATACATGATGCTTTCGTAATTCAATTGACGTTATTCATTCCAGATCAGGGTCCGGATTCACAGTTACTTCGTTTTTGTCTTGCGTACGTTGTTTTAAGAATTGAGCTACTATGCATGCGTATTTACCATTTCTGTACGTAGATTGCGTCAGCTTCAAAATATGAAAACTTTTAGAACCATGATAATATATCATTCTCTCTGTAGCCTCACTTACCCTGGTAGCAGTCAGTTTAATGTTGTCGGAAATGCATTGATCATCCAAATGACATTTAATCTTTGGGTTTTCTGCAAAATAAAATAATAATAATAATAACAATAGGTCTCATTTCCATATGTCAGATACAAAAATGCCCTTTCATTGTGTACTGCACCTGCACATTACATTACAGAATGCAGCCATACCATCATTCTCCATGAGAGCTTGACCCAGTCACCATGCTTACGAGATACACAAATGCTGGGTGAGAATAGCTGTTTAAATCGTACAGAAAGAGCTATGTGCAATATCTCCACTTTTCCTTTCCCGCAGCTTTTAAATTACTAGGGATTGGGCGGCACTCGATTACGTCATTTGCATCACGAAGCTCTGCCTCATCCCCAGTAACACTATAAATAATAGCATTGATGGACAGGAGATAGGCCATCATGATGTGATCTGCATGAATTGCGTCATCAAGTCCGTTCCCATACAAGCATCTCTTTCTTTTTTCCCTGATCTCCCAGAGTGACGAACTAGAAAGTCGTCAACCCTGATTTGAAAACAAAAACTTTATTATACCCACAGTTAAATTCAGCTGGTGACTTTTTTCCAAATGATTTATGTTAAGTGACTTTATGTTAAAAAAGACAAATTTTTTTTCTATGGGTTTCTACGGAGAAATAATCAGATTTCATCAGACTTTTTGAGTTACTGAGCCCGATTCAATTAGCCGCACTGATGGAAAAAAGCTTGCTGTGCACTTTTTCCCATCATATATGGTAAGAAAAATAAGCACATTCTTATGCTATGGGGTGCATATAAAAATGTCCCCAAAAAATACTGGTGCCAAGCTAACTGAATCGGGCCCTTTATGTATTATATTTGCAAAAAAACATATGCTCAAATAAAATACATAGTTTCCAGTATTTGCAAATATAAAGAAGTTTGCAACAAAGTAATAAGAAAATATTCCAACCCATGAGGTTGATAGTGCAATGTCCCCTTTCAGGATGTAAATCTTAGTGATTCTGAACATAAATTTGTAAAGATGATATATTCAACAGCTGCTGCTTTATATAAATAGACAAACATCTCTAGTAACATTCTGCTCTCATTCTACAGCTATCCCCCCTGTCTGAACGCTTCTCTGACGAACAATTGGTAGGAATGTCTGTGCGGGAGTTAAATCGCCAGCTCCGTGGTTTCAGTAAAGAGGAAGCACTGCGGTTAAAGCAGCGCAGGCGCACGTTGAAGAATAGAGGCTATGCCCAGTCCTGCCGGTACAAGCGGGTGCAGCAGCGTCACGTCCTGGAGACCGAGAAGTGTCAGCTCTCTCGCCAGCTTCAACAGCTCCAGCAGGAGGTGGCTCGGGTGACCAGGGAGCGGGATGGCTGGAGAGCTCGATATGAGAAACTGCTGAATGCAACAGGAGGGGGGGCTGGGGCAGATGTGCTTGCTACAGGGGGAGACACGGGGCCTGGAGCTGAGCTCTTCCTGTGACACTCAAATGAAAGACTTATCCTAGAACCAGAGAGAGCTCTAACATAATGCATCGTGGCTGACTTTACAAAAACCAAGAACAACAATCTTATACAAAGCCCTCAATGTGCTACATAAATATATACATCTCAAATAACAAAATGCATACTGGATTTCACAATAATATCAACTCATGTATGAGCGAGGGATGGTTGGCAAGTGTTAGCCCAGGGGGCAATACTTGGACAGCAGACTATTATAGATATAGGTCTGATCCAGAGTTTGAGTTGCAGAAAAAATGGGCGTTTCATATAAATAATGAAGTCTGTTTATATGATATGATGGAACCGCAGAATTACTAAAACTTACTTTTCCTTTGATCCTCTTTGAGCTCCTTCTGCAATGACATCATGATTTTCGGGATTCTTCTTGTCTATGCATGCACAAAAGGTCATGATGCATGCACAGAGTTTAGGAAGTATGATGATGTTGACACACTGCTTAAGGACCTGATCCAAATCCACTGCCCACGTTGGGTGTGTCCTAACCAAAGCTACCACTTTTGCAGCTGTGGAAAGCGTACAGAAAAGGTGCAATGCGTTTACAACATGCATAGAGATGCGTATAGGCAAACGCTGCGAGGTGTATTCACAGAAGCCTATACAGGTTTGCATGGATTTTTTGTATTTACTTTCTAAACAATTTAAAGCCCTAAAAAATTACTATAGTCAGTAAAATAGTGCCTCACAAGAATAAGCAACAATTTGTTGCTTATCAGACTTAAAAAAAAATCATGATTGTGGATTTTATTGTAAAAATGTGTTTTAAAACATAAATTATGGTTTAGTTTAATTACTCACTTGTAAAGCTTTTTTGCCTAAGCTAGGGACATAAAATCCACCTCTATTTTACACTTACACCAGCTCTGGGCTGTTGTTGTGCAGGGAATCTGGCCAGCTACAGCGCTCACACCAGCACTACACCGCCACTTTCTAATTTAAAGATAGCGGAACTCTTGTTTGTATTAGCGCAGATGTGAACACATGCAGATGGGCCTTTTTTCTGTGCTCGCCCCTTTCTACACATTGCACCTGCTTATAGCTGTTTCCTGCTGTGCTTCCATCTATGAAACAGGTGGAAGTGCAGCTCTGGATCAGGTCCTAAAACTCTGGATCAGCCCTTATAAAGGAAAGGAAATAATGCATGTTACACACCGATCATGCCCAACACAGCCCCATTTTTGGCATCCCAAACCAGCCAGCCCCTGTATATGAGATTCTTTTATTACCCCACAAAAACATCAATAGAGAAAGGATATTAGTGACTGTATTGCTTCCCAATGAATGTTCCCATTGTGACAAAGCAAGGATTTATGGTGGCCTCATTCTATACTAACATTGGGACTCAGCAACACTGATTCATTTCTCACCACAGGATCACCAACAACAATCTACTTTTTTTTCTTACAATGAAATTCTATTCATTCCTTTGCCCACAAAATTGGTTAAGAGATCAGGAATAACAAAGCTGACATGGGAAATTTCATTATCAAGGACTGGCTGAGCCTGTCCTGTTCAAGGGCTCTCCTCTTTCTTACCCCCATCTAAGAAAGTTGTAGACATTTCTGGTTTTATTTGAGGGAAACATTAAATTATTGAATTTTTTTTATGTGTGTGATTGTGTTAAAATAAAATGCAACACTTTGCAGGCTCCTCTCTCTGCACTTACAGGGACAAAGCTAGTGTGCTACTAGGCAGATTGGCTGTGTGTTGTGAAAAGTTTTAAGAATTGGGTTTTGTTCTCAATAATATTATTATTTTGTATTCGAAAAAAAACTATACTGGAAAAATATCTATTTAAACATAGAAAAATAAAATATGCAGAGTTTTTACAGCAGAATAACGTGTTATTGACTTATTGCTGTGTTGTATCTGTGGTTTCTAAATATGTTTGAATATTATATATTTAATACAGAATATATAATGTTTATGCTGGTAGTCTATGGATAATTAAGTACTTAAGAGATAATTCCATTCAAAACCAATCATAAATTATACATAAATGCAATACTTCCACCTAATCTGTCAGTGCTTCCTAAAGTTAGCTGAGGTTGCCTGCACTCCTGGAGGCACGGGGATGCATATACAAAATGAGCAGTATTGGAGTGGATGTGTTGATTATCGGCTCGATCATCCAATTACCGGGTGATCAGGCAAATAATCGCTCTAGTTAGTGGACAAGACACTTTTTAAAGAGTCAGATAAGCACACCTGAAACACTCTGATACGATTATTTGGTCTTTTGGCATGTTTCATAATTTAAGGGAGTCAATCAGTTTATTGAATGACTCCCTATTCGTTAAGTGCCTCCCTCTTCTGCTAGAATTATCGGTCCCAGCAAGAGAGGTATATGGTGCCGATAAGGGGACGGTTCCCTGACAGTAAATCGTCCAGGGACACCCTCTGCTGGGATTAATAAGGACCCATGTATGGCTAACTTTAGTTAGGATAGTACATACAATGGTAAACGCAGGATTTTGCAGGGGGAGTCCAAATACCCAACAGACACACACACATAAATATATATATATATATATATACACACATATATATGTGGCAAAAAGAAACAAATCAAGTGATGGCACTTAACCCTAAATACGAGAGATTATAGACTACTGTTTCTTGTGTTGTGCAGTTTTTGTATTTACCTCTGTGCCTGATGCCCCCGCGTCTGCAGGTTTTTTTGTTTGTTGTAATATCTTGCTTCTGGTGCCAATGGTGTCCCGAGAAAAAGAAGTTGAAGGTTTGTTGGTTTTACTTCTAGTAGAGTTGTCAGAGTCACTATGGGAGGTTTGGGTGTCGAGGTCTGTAAACTGGCGCACTCTGCGATTGCGTCTATAATTGAATCTAGGGCGCTGTTGTGCGCTTCCAGTTAGCCAGGTATATACTTTATTCTCTTTATAGTCCTCTTTAACTGCCTTGTATTTTTGCTTTTTAAACGCCAGGAGATCAGTTTCAAACCTGAGTAGGTTCTCATCTAATTTGGAGATCCAATTGTTAGAAGTGTCTTCCGTGAGTGATTTTAAGCCAGTATTTTCCAATGAAGTGATGTCTTTATTAACTGTGACTATATCCGAGTTCACCTTTTCAATAATCAGAATAATTAGATCCAACGAGCACTTGTTTAAGATCTGACACCAGTTTTGACAGAATTGTTTATCGTTCCTGCCAATGGTGGGTTGATTTTTTATTCTTAGGCCTTTAGGAATCAGCTTCTCCTTATAATACTGGGACAATGTTAGTCCATGCAGTTTAAGTTCTATAGAACGCTTCCTCAGTTTTAAAATATCATAATAAATTTCTTGAGGGGAGTCTGTGTCAAACGCTAAAGTGGCAGTGTCAGTAAACAAGATGCGAGCTACTTCTTCCTCTGTGAATTGTTTGGTGCCAATTAAACCTTCAGTAGGATCACTTGTGGTTTCCATAATAAAAATAAAATATAGATAGATGCAAAAGAATGGGCAAAAAAATTACTATAAGCAACCATTCAAAAATCTCATGAAAAATGGCCAGTTCAGTTAGTTTCAACATAAACCGTGGTGCAGGCTCATAATGTATAGATAGTCCTAAACCATCAGAGATGATGGTAAGTCCGCACACAAATAGCCAGTATCGTTATATATAGTTGGTGTGCACGATAGGAAAGATAATATAGCAACAATGTGATTGAAAATCACTATATCAGCACAACCAGTAAATGAAGGTATGGAGACAATGTTGTCCAATAAGTGAGAGGTTTTATTGCACACCTACAATGTCCAAAAAAGTGTGCATACAGGTGAATTAAAGTGAAAAAAGTGGAGGTAATAAATGTCCATACATACAGAGAGCTATAAGGGCTCTGGTAACTGTCCGTTGTCCTGGAATATAGAGAATGCTGGCCGACGGCCTCCGCAATCAAAGTACAAGCGATGTAAAGCAGGGGCACCACTAGAGCTGCGGCCAGAGGTTTAAACAACGGACACGGGCAGTGTCAGGTATGTGGAGCTGAAGTTAGTTTCTCATGATGAGGTCCCGACGATCGTTTCGGTGCACAACAGGCACCGTCATCAGGGGTAGACAAACAATGAGGAGAACACATCGGAAGAAGAGTGATAAGGAGGATTAAATAGTTTACTTACCCAATCAGCCTCACCATCTCCACGTATCCACCGGGTAGCACGTGCAGCCAGTAACAGCCGGAGGTCGCGATGGAGACGCGTCGTTCACACTAGCGCCCCCTAGCCAAGGGGGAACATGATGCCTGCATCACCCTTCAGTTAGTTTGACTCGGATGCAGGAGGAGGGGAGTGTGGGGCACAATGAGAATCAGAACTGATAGTTATACAGAGAGAGCAGCAGCTGCTCTGTGTATATGAGTGGCACCTCCACTGCCTCCCAGGAATAGGTCTCTTACAAGGAGACAGTGGGGGCACCAATCATAACATACACGGAGCGCTTGCAGCTACTCCATGCACTCCATCATTTTTTTCCCCTTATTTTTTTTTTGCTCAGTTTGTGAGGGGTTTCTGGACTACTGGGAATCTCCCTGGGTGCTCCACTGACATATGGGCTGATACAGCACATCCACTTTCATATAGCGGAAATGCTTCCGCTTCTTACCCTGTCCTGTCTGCCTTTGGAATTTTTACCAGGATGGAATTCTGGTTGCAGAGGGTTCACATAACGCTGGTAATGCAGCGTTTGTGCAGCAGTACTTTAGTAAGTGTGGATCTTACATTTGGACACATAATCTATCTATCTATCTATCTATCTATCTATCTATCTATCTATCTATCTATCTATCTATCTTTATTTACTTACTTACTTATTTTCTGCATTAAGGTAATTTCTATTTATACATTTTATTTATTTATTTTTATTTTTATTTGTGTACAGGTAGAACGCTTTTAGAGTATAACATGGAGAGCTTCATTTGGCTTGCAGATTTACTAACATTTAAGCGCATCTTTACAACACACCATAGTGACCAGTCAGCAATTAGCTGGTTAGCATGTGTGTACCTAGTTTTATGGATCTGTGATCTATGGTGGTTGTATCTGTGAGAATTTATAATTGACAATTTGCATTAGGAGTAGTAGGGCCGCCACCACAAATTTTGGGGCCTGGGACACATTGTGATATCTATCTATCTATCTATCTATCTATCTATCTATCTATCTATCTATCTATCTATCTATCTATCTATCATCTATTTGTCTTGAAATATATAAATAGGGGGTGGAGCCAGAGATAGATTTAGACCTCCTGGGGCCCTAGGCAAGGCATAAATCCCCCCCTCCCCCCTCTCCTAGGCTGGATTCCCATATTCTCCATATATCACTATTACAAACAGAAAATTGTGATTATGATTTTTTTTGTTAATTATCCTACCGGTCGCATTGTTTTTAAATCGGTTGCATTCTCCGCATAGAATGAGTCACTGGTCCCAGCTGTCTGTCCCCCCCTGATGTTGGCCTTGGGGAGTAGCTGGAAGGGGTGGGGAATTTTCAGTTTAGCCTTATATATTGACTGCTTGGATTTGCAATCTTATAAATGTTGCTGGACAGTGATATTCTAGGGCATAGATTAATATCAGGGAGATTCCCTGAAGACTTCCTGATGCTGATTCATTTCCAGAAGTACGGTGTGTTGACAGAAGTCAAAAATTGTGTGCTATTTCCCATCATTGAGGCCTATGAAAAATGCAGTTTGGTCCCTTGTTATCAGCTACAGTGTCACCTACTTTTAGTTTTTCTAAAAAGTTGATGAAGACATTGGGCCTGATCCTGAACTACGCCCGCCGTCGCTAGGACGGCAGGCGTAAGCGTAAGATC
>WWET01000071.1:203712-216079 GCA_011038615.1 Limnodynastes dumerilii | reverse complement strand
TTTACATTACATTTTTTTACCTGACCCACGAAGCAATAGTAATATTGAAAATGTGCCCCTTTAATTATGTTTTAAAGATCATTGTACCAAAAATGATGGGCAATATATAATGAATATATTACTTACGGTTCAGTAGTGTTGTCTTGGTCCAGTCGACAGGGGTGACTCCGGACTCATTGTATATTGCCTTAAACATATATAAAGTGGTTTAAACCTGGATGCACAGCTATGCCCCCAATGGGTTTGCGGCGACACAATCATACTTATTACACACCAAGGTGAGATGGGGGCGCCAAGGAGGGCTAAATTCTTGCACCTCCCCAAAAAAAAAAGTTGTGACACCCCTGTTCCTATGAATAATTGTCACATTCATCTTCACAGGTATCTTATGAAACCCAAAAGTGCTTTCACAGTTTTTCAGGAAAGCAACCCCTGGGGTCAAGAATAAATGGATAAATGGCAACCAGAGGTGGTTATACTACTCTTTCCAGCAGGAGGGCGTCACTGGAACCCCCGTAGGTGAGATATGTTGCTGGTATAGTCGGCAAGGCGGGAGGCGGCAGCGGAGCGAGGAGACCGCGCGTCCTCCTACATGGACGCCGGAACCGGAAGTCAGCCTTTTGTATTTAAATGTAAAAATGAATGGCTACTCTCCATAAAGGAAGATGGTGCAAGATGACAATGTTAATCTCATAGTTCCTTCCTCACATTTTAGCTCCACAGAGCAGATTTCCACAATGTCAAGCATGAAAGGTATCCCCTGCATATAAGTACAATTGCTGGGAGAATATGCCTCACATGCCTAGAAGGAAACCATCCATTGACAATGCTCATTTACTTTACAAAATGTACAACTGCTGGCTACATTGGAATCTAAATACACAAAATGTACTTTGACATTTCCTGACTTAGATATAAAAGCAAGTATACTTTCTGATAACAAAATGATTTTATTTTCTGCAGTATTATTGATTTTTTATCTTTTATGACTCTTTATTTTAGTCTCAGAGATCAGAGACATTAAAGACTGGATCCAGACTTCTGCTGGTGACATGTGTGGAGCTCTCTGCTGGATCCAGCCTTCTGTGTGGGTAAGGGGAGAGAACTCCTCTCACCCACAGAGCCTTTGGATCCTAGTTCCCTACCTTCATTTTTCATCTTCACTTAAAATGGGGATGGATCAGAAGTCTGGATAGGACGGTGGGCATCTAGTATGCCCTTACTATAAAACTGAAACACATGCACCCTCCCATTAGTGATCACACTCACCCTGCACATGCAATATGGAAGGCTGGATCCAGACCCATACAAAAAGTGTGTCACATGGACATGCTCTATTGCAGAATGTGGTCGTTTTCAGGTCCTTGCACTCAGAAGACTGGACACTGTCCTCATTTAAAGGTTTTAATAAGTTTTTTAACATTATTATGCTAACTTGCCTTTTATTTCTTAAAATGCCCCAATTTAAATTCAGTGCCTCAAAACTAAATGCAAACATCTTATTCAGAGGTTATGACAGATGGTGACCTAAATTTATTATATCAGGTTCATCAGCGATATATATATGAAAATGACAAACTTAATTTTGGGTAACTGGTGGAAAACTATGCTTTAGTCATTTGCACATTTTATTATTTTCATAAATAACTTCTGTCCAGAGCGTTCTGTAGATCACACCTCCTGGTTTGCATTTTCAAAATGTATGGTTCCCTAAAAATATTTGACCACATGCAACTAAAGCATTTCTTTAATTCTTTCCTTCATGCATTCACAATTAAAACAAACAGCCTATGGCCTTGAAATGATATGCTTTTACTCTGTAACTTGTAAAGGTTTTACCCCAATGTTACATAATCTTTTCTTAAAAACAGAATCTGCTATTTACCTGTAAAATGGAGAAAGGGGGGGGGGGAGTTTGCCCTTGAATGAGGAAAAATAGAAAGTAATATGAATGATGAATGCAAAAAGTTCCAATTTGACACCGGTCAAGGAAAATATTAGAAATAAATATTGATCTTCTATAGCAGTATGCATAACAAAAGGGTAGAATACTAAACAATGTGCATAAAAAGTAAACAACAGAAAATTATAGAAAAAAATTGAAAGTGCAATCATGGCAAAACTCGATAAAACAGGAGTCATGGGAGTGAGAAAAGCTAGTAGGCATTTTCCAGACACTATGTTGACATTTATTCAGTCCACACCAAAATGGCAATGCAGATAGACCTGCTGGCAAAAACATTAAAAAAAAAACCTTTAATTTTTTTTAAATTACTTTTTATTACTTATCTTGTTAAAGGCCAGCAGGTTTGTCTGCATTGCCCTTCTAATGTCGACAGTGTAAATGTGTACAACTGTGGACATATTTACCCTGTGAACATAATGAATATGTTGTTAAGTGGAGGCATGAGGGGTTGCTAAGTATAAGAAAGTATGTTATATATTAAGCTGAAAATGTCACCTGTCTGTATATTATTGTCTGTTGGCGCTGCATGCCAAGTTTTATAGAAAAATAATAAAAAATTACACATTTGCATTATGGAATAGTTCAAAGTGCGAAATGTCACCAATTTTTTTCTGGCAGTTAACCACAATCTGTATACTGGCCTAATGATCATGTGTGATTGACCAGTGATCATGTCTGACTAATGACAATTCTCAGACTGTAAATAAATAAGACACATTAAAGCAATTAAATGCAATATAATTTATTATAATATAAGAACTTATTCTAACGCTCTTTATTGAGAAAATAATCTAACCATCAAGACAATTAAATATACCATAATTACTATTCATATGGCTATACGTATTGTAGAATAATAGTAGGCTCAAGACATACCAATCAGCATCTGAGGATTTAGATTTATTTATTTATATAAAATTTGAAACATTGCGGTATATGGTTATATTTATGATAATAGTAGGAGCCAGCTTTTGCATATTTTTTTATTTCACGTCCCATTTTTCCCATTCACTCTTTTTAACCAATATCTTCGCATTTTAAATGGATCAAATAAAGTTTACACTTCTATCATTGTTCAATTAATCTACATGGTTTGACTAGCTAAGGGAATGTTGAGAATTTCGCTTTCTACTTGTTGTGTGTAAATATTAGGTTTGTTAACACTCTAATAAAAAAGTTTTATAAACTTACAAATAGTAATGTGATGTCACATAATTTATTCACTGCAGTGAGCAGAAGGGTGTGAAATTTAAATATGCATACACCTGTGTCCATGTTGTGCCATCAAACGAATGGGCAGATAGTGACATAAAATGTGGTGTGTCCCAGCACTTACCATGTAAGAGGCGTGCTGGAGCATTGCTGAGGTGTCATGATGGCAGTATTTTCCTCAGTACTTTTGTTTACATTTGCTTCGACCATGTGACTCTCACTCTGCTGGTTTACACTTCCTGGCTTGATCTACCCTCCTTTTACTCAAGTGTTTCTCATTGTTTTCTTTGACCTCGTCTCCAGGTGTTATTCTTTGCCTATTTAATCCTGCTTCAAAATCCCCTTAATGTCAGAGCAACAGGTTTCATCCGCCTGCTGATTTGTGTACTCAAGCTCACTCATGTATTCTAGATTCCTGGATCCTGGTTGTGTATCCACTCTGTATTGTGTCCATTGGTTCCAGTGCTCTGGCACTCCTCATGTCTTTTTGCTGCAATCCTTGTGTCCACGTGTCCTGTAATCCAAATGTATTGCCCAATTTCCCCTGTATTGTTACCTTTCTGTACTTCTCCTGTACACCTTGAATCTGTTACACGCAGCCGGCTGCCGCAGTTAGCATGTAACGCATTGTGCACAGTGGTACCTCCTGTCCTTACCTCCAGGTCAGTTACACGCCGCTGTCTCCATCGGATGGCGTGTAACAGAGTCCCCGCTCCTCTCTCCCATCCTCCGGTCCCTGCAGCTATCTTCAGCACGCACCGCACTGTCAACCATGGGCGCCGCCATCTTCCCTGCGATGCGTCCCGGACGCAAGCCAATCCACTAGGGGGGTTTGTCTGGACTTCTCCTATGCATCCCTGCCCTCTCCTAGCCACGAGAAAAAAGCTTATTAGATTTCTGGCACGGTTTTGCTCTCCTCCTATTGGTTTCTTCCCCTTTATCAGTCTGGCAGCCTCCTCATTCTAGTGCCGGTTATAGCCTCTTGCAGCCTGTGCTTTTCTTCTCTTGCCTTTATCTCTTATCTCTTGCCTCTTGCCTTTGCCTTTTGCCTTGTTGTCTTTTTGCCTTAGTGCTCTCTCTTGTTCTCTTGATCCTGAGTGCCCTGTTCCTGGCTTATCCCTTTGTGCCATTTTTTCCCGTCCTATCCTGTTCCTAGCCTCGGTCTAGTGTCTTGGTGTGTTTGAGTGAGTGTAAACCCCAGTTTGTCGCTCACTGTTTATCCGTTGTTGTGGTGTAGATTCTCACTGGTCTCCCTTTCTCTCCTGTCTGTTTCAGTGTCCTTACCCACACGCATAGGAGTTGTCCGCCAGGGGCAGTGACCTGCCTCTCTCTGCAGCCCAGACTGTCCCCACCATCAGGGGCTCCAGTGAAAACCAGATTGAAGGTTAGACTCCGCACCCTGGTGAGCAGTCTCCTAACATTATAACCGGCCAGGAAAATTAGCCGTCTAACATCATTTAATTCGGCTGCCACAGATGCTATTAACGCTTTAATTGCTCAAATGTCGCACCTTACCCAGGTGGTACAGACGTTGACCTCACAAGTCAAATCACAGGAGGACGCCATCACCAACCTTCAAGTGAGACAAGCTACAGCGCCCCCTCCACCAATTGCTACCTCCACTGATGTCAAAGTACCGCTACCGACCATTTATATGGTGATCGCAGTAGATTCCAGCAATTCAAAAACTGCTGTCTTTTATACTTTCAACTCAGGCCCAAATTATCCGGCAATGAACAACAACGGGTAGGCCTGATCATATCACTCCTCCAAGGCGACCCAGAAACCTGGGCCTTCAGGCTCCCTCAGGAGCACCCCGCCAAGCTGACAGTGGAAGCTTTCTTTAAAGTCTTGGGAATTATGATGATCCTGATCGCATGGCTACAGCAGAAGCCAAGATTAGAACCATCCATCAGGGACGTCGCACTGCCGAGGAATTTGTTATGGAGTTTCGTTGTTGGGATACCGACTGCCAATGGAACGATCCTGCCCTTCGTAGTCAGTTCCGAGCGGGACTCTCCGAACAGCTGAAAGATGCTTTAGTGCAGTTTTCTACTCCTGCTAACCTTGAAGACTTGATGCAGCTTGTTATTAAAATAGATCGTCGATTGAGGGAATGTCGCACTAAACGGGACTCATTCCAGACTATTCCTCCAGTCTATCCACACCCAACTTCTTGAGTGGACGAAGAACAGATGCAACTGCCATCTTTCAGGCTATCTCGTCACGAGAGGAATTGTCGACGATCATTGTGCCTTTGTCTCTATTGTGGTGGCCGTGGCCACAAGGCCGATCGGAGCCCCAACAAGGCTCCACTGGCGGGAAACGCCTAAACCAAGCGGATCTGGGAGAGGTCCATCTGGGAGTTCAGCTAATCTCCTCTCAAAACTCCTTGATTATTCCCGCTCGGTTGAATATTGGAATCCGCAGCCTCGATACCTCTGCCTTCATCGATAGTGGCGCAGCTGGCAACTTCCTGGACATTGACCTCGCTCAACTCTTTATGGCCTGTGGTCTTGATGGCCAACCACTGTCCGGAGGCTGCATTACCAGGTCCACTGAAGCTCTACTTCTCTCCGTGGGAATATGCCCTTCAGAGGAAATAGAGTTTCTTCTTATCCATTGCCCGTTGACCCCTCTCATCTTGGGGCACCCATGGCTCTCAAAATGCAATCCTCAAATCGATTGTACCAAAGGAGATATTACTTGTTGGAGTGAGTCGTGCACCATCTCTTGTCTGGCCTTGCCTGTCTGTAATATCCGGATCCCTGAAGACAGACTTCCTCCTCAATATTCCTCCTACCATGATGTCTTCTCCAAGCAATCTGCAGAAGTCTTACCGCCTCACAGGCCATATGACTGTGCGATCGAGTTGGTTCCTGGGGCAAAACTGCCCAAAGGTTGATTATTTTTATTATCCTGCCTGGAAACTGAGCCTATGGACGAATACATCAAGGACAGTCTGGCCAAAGGTTTTATCCATCCATTCAAATATCCTGTAGGAGCAGGATTTTTCTTTGTGCAACAGAAGAATGAGACCTTGAGACCCCGTATTGATTATCGGGGCCTTAATAAAGTGACTGTCCGTAACTCATATCCTTTGCCGCTCATCTCAGATCTGTTTGATCAGCTCAAAGGAGCGTCTGTTTACACTAGGATCGACCTAAGAGGGGCCTACAATCTCATCCGAATTTGAGAGGGGGACGAATGGAAAACAGCGTTCAATACACACTCAGGCCACTACGGATATCTAGTCATGCCATTTGGACTCCGCAATGCCCCGGCTGTTTTTCAGGATTTCATCAACGACGTTCTTCAGGACTTTTTGGGCAAGTTCGTAGTGGTCTATTTAGATGACATCCTGATATTCTCCCCCTCACTTCAGTTACACAGATCTCACGTTTCTCAAGTTCTGTCTTGTCTCTGGGAGAACTCTCTGTTGGGTAAAATGCGAATTTGAAACCCCTCAAGTAGTGTTCCTTGGGTACGTTATTTCTCCTAAGGGGTTTAAAATAGACCCCGACAAGGTCAGGGCCATCCTGGAGTGGACATAACCTGCTGATCTTAAAGCTGTACAACGCTTCGCTAACTATTATAGATGCTTTGTCAAGAATTTCTCCATGTTGATGTCTCTGATCTCGTACTTGTGTAAGAAAGTCGGCTGATCCAAAAATTTGGGGACAATCTGTTGTGGAAGCCTTTCATAAACTCAAAAAAGCTTTATTTCAGCTCCCATTTTACGTCATCCTCGTCCTGAATTACCCTTCATTGTGGAAGTTGACGCTTCGGATGTGGGCGCAGGTGCTGTTTTTTCACAGAAAGATCCAGATGACTCTAGACTTCATCCATGTGCTTTCTTTTCAAAAAAATTCTCTAATGCAGAGAAGAACTACGACGTCGGTAATAGAGAACTCTTGGCTATCAAAATGGCCTTTGAGGAATGGAGGCACTGGTTGGAGGGGGCAATTGATGTGGTTACTGTATTGACTGATCACAAAAACCTCGCTTTCATTTAATCAGCAAAATGACTCAATCCTAGACAGGCCAGATGGGCCTTTTTCTTTACCCGCTTTCACTTTGTGATTACCTACCGGCCTGGATCGCTAAATCTGAAAGCAGATTCCCTTTCATATTCATTTCTTCCGGAATATGACCTCCCCCCCCCCCCCCCTTTGTCCATTGTTCCCAAGTCGGTCATAATTGCTGGACTTATACAAGACCTCCATGTTCGTCTCCAACAGCTTCAGGATCAAGCTCCTCCTCAGAAACCGTCTAACCGATTATTTGTTCTTTCCAGTCTAGTCAAATCAGTACTTACCCAGTGTCATTCCAACAGATCAGCCGGACATCCTGGTAGAAAGAAAACATTAGAGCTTCTCTTTCGTACGGTCTGGTGGCCCTCCATGCACCATGATGTAGAAGAATTCGTAGCGGCCTGTTTGGTTTGCGCTATTAATAAATCTCCTAGGTCAGCACCAATAGGTCCTCTTCAACCATTATCCGTTCCCAGGAGACCTTGGTCAAATCTTAGATGGACTTTATAACTGGCCTTCCGGTGTCTGCAGGCTGTACGGTCATCTGGGTCATTGTTGACCGCTTCAGTAAAATGTCTCATTTTGTTCCTTTGTCAGGGCTACCTTGTGCTAAGACCTTAGCAGATCAATTCATCCTTTATGTTTTTGTCCCCATGGGTTACCCGAAGATCCTCAATTTATCGCTCAGTTTTGGAAATCCTTTTGTAAAAGTCTCGGTGTAAATATTAGTCTCTCCTCAGGATACCATCCCCAAACTAATGGGCAAACTGAGCGGGTCAACCAGGTTCTGGAACAATATCTTTGTTGTTATTCGTCTCGCCTTCAAGACGACTGGAATCCCAATCTACCCTGGGCAGAATTTCCTTATAACAACTCTGCTCATTCTGCTACTAAAACTTCTCAGTTTTTCTGTGTTTTGGGCCTCCATCCCAGAGCCGCCTCTTTGGTATCAGACACTTCTTCATGTCCAGAAATCCAAGCCACTGTCAAACATCTCAAGTCTGTCTGGAGAAAGGTCAGGTCATCTATATGTCAAACGATACTCCGTACCAAGACCAGAGTGGATAGGCATAGACTCAGTTGTCCCCTTAAGGTAGGGGATAGGGTATGACTATCTACTAAAAATCTTCACATTCGCCAGCCTTCTAAGAAATTAGGACCTCAATTTATTGGGCCCTTTCAGATCATCAAAAAAGTCAACCCAGTAGTGTTTAGACTCAGACTCCCTAGGTGTCTCAAGATTCCCAACACTTTCCATTCTTCCCTCCTCAAACCTTTTCACGCTTCCAAGAAGTTTCCTGGATCTGTCCTTTCCAGACCACCTCCAGTCACTATTCAGGACCACGAAGAATATCAAATTGAATCCATCCTCGACTCCGGAAGAGTGCGTGGTCGTCTCTTTTGTCTGCTTCATTGGAAGGGTTATGGTCCGGACGAAAGGGAATGGGTCAACCAGAAAGACATCCATGCTGAAGATCTCGTCAGAAAATTTCACAGTAGATTTCCCCTTAAACCAGGTCCTAGGGGCTCCTTGGCCCCTTGTCAAGGGGGGGTGCTGTTACATGCGGCCGGCTGCCGTGGTTAGTGTGTAACGCAATGTGCACGGTTGCAGTTCCTGTCCTTACCTCCAGGTCGGTTACACGCCGCTGTCTCCCTCAGACGGCGTGTAACAGGGTCCCCGCTCCTCTCTCCCGTCCTCCGGTCCCTGCAGCTATCTTCAGCACGCACCGCACTGTCTCCCTTGGGCGCCGCCATCTTCCCCGCGATGCGTCCCAGCCATTGCCTAGCAACCGGGACAAAAGCCTATTAGATTCCTGGCGCGCTTTTGCTCTCCTCCTATTGGTTTCTTCCCCTTTATCAGTCTGGCAGCCTCCTCATTCTAGTGCCGGTTATAGCCTATTGCAGCCCATGCTTTTCTTCTCTTGCCTTTATCTCTTGTCTCTTGCCTCTGCCTTTTTGCCTTAGTGCTCTCCCTTGCTCTCTTGATCCTGAGTGCCCTGTTCCTGGCTTATCCCTTTGTGCCTTTTGTTTTCCGTCCTACCCTGTTCCTAGCCTTGGTCTGAATGTCAGTGTCTTGGTGTTTGAGTGCGTGTAAGCCCCAGTTTGTCGCTCACTGTTTGTCCGTTGTTGTGTCCTTACCCACACGCATAGGAGTTGTCCGCCGGGGGCCGCAACCTGTCTTCCTCTGCAGCCCAGACTGTCGCCACCATCAGAGGCTCCAGTGAAAACCAGATTGAAGGTTAGACTCTGCGCCCTGGTGAGCAGTCTCCTAACAGAATCCTTTTCTCTGTCTCAATGTCTCTGCATCTGTCTGGAGGGCCGCAACCTGCTGCTTGCCAGCCAAATCCATCCATATCATCAAGGGCTTTTGTGAATACTTGGCTGGTAGTTAGACTCTGTGCCTCCAGTCAGGTATGGTCTGTTTTTGGACTAGTGTTGAGCGCGGTTCATGACAAGTGAGCTACTGAAGAGTGTGACATTGCAGTTCAGTGGGGCTGACTGTGTTACAAATGGATGGTGGGGTATGTGATGAAGTCAGTACAGACATACTGCTTCAAATCAATCTATTGTGTGTGTAATCAGGTATAGGTGTAAATCCAATCAAAATGCAGAAGTGTCAGTCAGACATGGAATGGAGCAGCCAGCTAGCATGTATTATTTTATTAGGGATATCATCTGTATAACCAGAGTGGCCTTCTTCTTTTTCACCTACATGAGCAGAATGGCCTGTGCCATGTAAGCTATCCTTCCCCTCAACACTATCCTGTCACCACAGCAGAAATGACAGCTTGTATGAACTCTCTCTATTTACTTAAAGAAGTATGAAGTAGATGATACAAATATATATATATACATTGTCTTTTAACATGTCTTATTCCTACACGTTTTCTGCACTTATACTATCGAGTGTGGGTCCCCGTTGCGAATGGCCCTATCAATAGGGCTGTTCGCTCCCAGCCTGTTCCGAACTGGCTGGGCAATCAATTGCTTTTGCCTTGAACATGGTGCTCTGAAAGGTAAGTACAAGCCCTCAGGCTAACCCTAAGTCTCCCCCTGCAGCCTAACCACAATTCTCCCCCCTGTATCCTAACCATAAATTACCCCCGCAGCCTAGCCCAAAGTCCCCGGAGAGGGTTACTCACCTCTCCGGTGGTCTGGTGGCGGCGCTTCCGAAAATGAAAATGAATGGATGAGTATGTGAATCGTATACTCACCTATTCATAAAAAAGAAATTCTGCGATGGCTCTCTTTCGAGAGCCTACGGACACTATTTCGCAATTGCAGCGGGGACTCGCAACGGACACTATCAACACTTTAACCCCAAAAAGCAATGAAATTATGATATTTAGACCGGGTCTAAATGTTCTCATCTGAAGTATAGTTGTCCTACATTGTGGTAGTGGTATTCAGTATATTGCCTGAAACACTAATTTAAAGAAAACAGAATGGAATTTGTGAGAACTTTTGTTTACAACACATTAAATGAGCACATTTGCTTTAAGCCACAAAAGAGATATTCTCTGATGTTGTAATTGTACTATTTTTTATATAATTGGGGTTGGTAATGTAGCAGAACTAATCTTCATTAAAGAGATATTCAGACTCCATGGTTGCACCTTGGGGCAGATTGAAAGACCAACCAAGAACTTAAGAAATATCTACAGACCTGTACTTCTAAACAGGATGATTAAGTGGATCTGCTGCCTTATGGAGAGGTTGCCCACAATATTATCTGGTTCATGAAGCTTGAATCCAAGGACCGGATTTACTAAAGCCGTGTTTGTTAAAATCACTGGAGTTTGAACTTGCCGTATTTACTATAGTAACTTTGCATGGAGATGTAAGTTTTTCAAAATCATTGTTGTTTTTGAAGTCAGAACATAAATTGCTTTACTAAGGGGTGAGTTTTACTATGACTAATAAATAGAGAAATAAATATCGCCAGAGAAAATAGAAATGGCTGTGAGAGGCGAGCTTGCTGAAATTGCTGGCAATTGGTCAACAACTTATCATTAGGCCTATACAAATGACCTTACAAGAGCTAGCAACTGAGGATTATTGTTATTTTATGTACAATGGTGTTTTGTGGCAACCTGCTACATACAGCTTTTTTTGGTAAGTGTACTAAAAAATTAAATGTGATAAAAAAATAATTTTATTTTACAATAACACAAGTTATAGCAACACTACAAAGGTACTTAAAAACAATCCAAGAAAAATATATTTGAATAAATACACACAAAATGGCTTCCAAATGCCTGGAAACAAAGTTTTGGCTCACTGACAAGTTCAGCTAACCTCATCCAAATCCAAACACTCACAATCGGGAAGTGACCTGCATTTATATAGTGCCTATGATGTGAAAACAATTTTAAAGCAAACTCCAGCGATTTTAAATCAAAACATATTTAAAGCCTCAAAACACTATTAGGGTTTAAAAACATGAATAGGGAATACAATACATGAACAAAGTACAAAAAAGCTGAAAAATATGTAAGGAAAATAAAGATGCTGGATATGTGTGTAGAAGAAGGTGAATAAGGACAGAGATAGACAGTAGAGAGAAAAAGGTGGGAAGAGATGAGGACAGGGTAGAGGGGTGATGACAGGGGGGAGGAGGACCCTGCTTATAAGAGCTAACATGCTAAGTGAGAGAGGGCAAATAAACAGGAGACACAGTGATAAAGATGGAGAGGGCAGGTAAGGTTAGGTGGAGGAAGGGTAGGCTAGCCTGAAGAAGTGGGTTTTGAGGAAGCATTTGAAGGATTGGAGTTGGATTGACTGATAGGTTGTGGTCAGGGCCAGCGGAACCCGGTATGTGGGGTAAGCGCGGAAGGGGGGCGCCAAGCCAGAGAGGCACTCCCCTCCGCCTGCTATCCCTCGCTGGCGGAGAACGGCAGGCAGCTCATACAGGAGATTCCTGCATGAGCTGCGGCGGCAGTTACACGGAGCAGCTGATATCAGCTGCTCTGTGTAACTGCCTCAGACACTCATACAGGAACCTCCTGTATAAGCTGCCTCCCGGAGGAGGAGAGCGCCGCAGAGGAGGACTCAGGTAAACTAAAAAAAAAATCATGATGGGGGTAGGCTGGTGGCACATTATGGGAGTACTGGGGGGGAGCTAGAGACACATGATAGGAGTACACTGGGGGGG